>JAQPPZ010000799.1:0-22138 GCA_028583015.1 Wollemia nobilis
GGACGCGGTTTAAAGAATAATAAAAATTCAAAACCCCAAGTCACCCAAGGCTGTGCTTGCACTTGTTTCTCTTTATGTGGGTCACACCCTGTGTTTGTTCTGACTGGGCAGGCCCAAGTGGTGGTGAGCAACGCTGCTCAGGCGTAAAAGCCCACGCCTCGAGGTTAATGATTGCGTCATTGGCTTAAAACGCAACCAAAAAGCAATGGTACGGTCGTCGTGCCATTTTTTCCAAAACGTTCTCCCCGCGCGGCCACCAAGGGTTTTAACTCACCCGACTCCACCCCTCCCGCTGCACACGAATGGCGCTGTTTTTATCCCCTGTGGGTTTTCGAATCATGCCATCTTCCGTACGCGTAGATGGTCTCTCTTCATGGTCAATGAATATTCTTCTGATAGCTAATCTGTTGGCAGATACCCTAATCCGTCATTACGTTGTAATTTGGGAGATGGGGATGGCAGAAAATGCCCAGTCACTAACTAGCCCATGGGAAGTGGGCCGACCAAAGAATTTTGACTGCCATGTGAGTTTTCAGCGTTTATCCTCCGCGTAGAAAAGTCAGTCTTGATTAAGAAGGCAAGCAATGGGTAATCCTCATCACCTCCGCACTGTTTCTGCAGATATGGGGACTACTGCTTTTCCATGAGCCTACCTAGCTCAGAGCTAATGTAGAGTCAACAAGAAAGCGCCTCCCATCATTTGTTTACAAACCTCTTCGCATTCATGTGCCCTCCGTCCACCAATGCCCTAGAGTCGATAGACTTAATTGTCGATATCTGAAACCGTGCTCAAGGAATTTATGCTCTGAATGCAAACCTTGTTCGTGACTGCGAGACTCACAGAAATGCACTGCCTGGCCGAGTATGACTCCGGCACCATCCTTAGAACCAATTTGAAGCGAACAAGCTGACGTTTCACGAACCTGATGCTGAATGAGGATTTCCTCAATCTCGGAGCCGAGCGCCCCGCCTAACCGACAATAGCCGACCGGCCCCATGCCCTGTGAAATTTCTCGTAGCAAGTATCTACATACGATTTTGGATGGATCCTCGCCTGGATTCCCATGAGTCTGAAAGACTCCGTACTAGTACCCGGCGCTCGCGTAACGTGCCCGTGTGGAGAATTACGAACCAGGCGGTGCAATATGATCGGAAAACGCCCCTTCTTTGACTGGTGACCGGGTCGGTTTACGCCATTCATTCCACCGCGAAGATCCGTGGCGCCGCCAACCGTTGTCGCTTCGTTCTGTCTGTCCGGCTTTTTTGTACCATCTCGCACCCCCAAATGCATCCCGAACTCGAAGAAGGTTAACGAGAAGGGAGAACCCCTGCCTGCCTATAATCGGACGGATGACTTATACCTTAAGTGTCCTACCAAGTTCAACTTCAACTTTCGTGATTCACATGTCGGGCTTCACCGAAAGTGAAATCTCCCTGTCCCCGAGAGAAATGACGAGTGCTTTGATAAACCGGGCTCGGGACGTTCAGATCGAGTTTGGGACGGGGATCAGAATTTACGATTCAAGGGTAAACCCTATTTGCTGCCCTATTGTGAATGTGTCGACATCCGCTCGGGATGGAAGTTGACCCTACGATGGAGACTATGTGGAAGAAACGTTTCAGGGAAGAAAAGAGGACAGATTTTTCAATACCCTCTTCCCCTCTCATGTTGAGATTATCGAGGCAGACTCATGTCCTCACGAGCTACACCGTCCCTGATTGGCCTAGTTTTTCAGCGCCAGTCCCGTGAAGTATGACCCCATGGGATAAGGGGAAATTTGCCATCCCTGCTCCCGGATATAACCGAAGGATAGATGCGACGTGGTCCATGTGGACCTTGACCGGGAGATTAGAATTAATGGAAGTTTCTCCCCTTGGCAGGATTTCATCGCGAGGAGGGGACATAGGACCCCAAGAGAAACTGGACCATCACTTCTCATCTCCAGGGTTCAAAAAATTTCTCCTCAAAGATTGCATGCTCTTAACCTGTCTAAGGAAAAGATTATTGAATGCTGGAAAATGAGATGTCGGACGCAAGACGACAAATCCACAAGGAGAAACCTCGGGCGCAGATGACGACATCTTCTCGTTTCTATGACCAGGATCATGGACATATTGTGGCCGCTTCGCATATCAAGGTTACGTTCCTCGAGGCCCCTTTGAGGATTATAAAAATGGGCCCTCCCAAACAGTTTGTAGATCTCGAATCGGCAGCGGGCCCAGCAAGTACCCAGCTGATCCAATGCAGCCAGGGCTCCAGGATGCGCCCGAAAGGGCGAAAGTGTTAGCTGAGGAGCGCCAGAGGCACTTCCCAGCAAGAAAAGACGAAGACGGCGAAAGTTGACATCGTTGCGGTACTTTTTCGTAGTCAAACCCCGTGCATGTTTACCGTGGGGGCATCAAACTGCACCGCTTCTGCCTCCTTCCCCGATCCGACAGCTTGTTCCGTAAGAAAGAAGAGAGGAGTGATGAGAAAAATCAAGCACCCAGCCCATAGTGCAGCACCTGGGCCATAGCCGCACTCGCGTCCGCCGCCGCAGAGGCGCTCGTTGGGCTCCCAGCCGCCCGCCGAGACAATAAGAGAAGACATTCACCCGCACGGGCGAGCGGAGCCCGCAGGTACGTTTGCTGTCCCCCGTCTCTCTTGTCCCACCCGCTTCACTTCTACTCGCCCCCGCTCAACCGGCGAGCCAGAGCACATCCTCCTCCCGTCTCCGCGCCCTTCTAGCGGTCCCCATTCTTTCAGCCACTTGCTCGTAACCCTAACGTCTCTTCTCCGAGCACAACCCAAACCCTTCGCCCGAGGTTAGGGCTGAGGCTGTCCATTCACCATCACATCCTCCGCCCCACCCGCTTCCAAACCCTCACAATCTCGCCCTCCCATTTCCTCGCTTCCTGCCGCTCCCCCAAGCGACCGATTTTTCCAAGGTCCTGTCCAGGTTCCTCCCGATCCCATCCCCGCAGAGAGACGTCCCGTGCAGATCCCTAAGTCAGGGGAACCAGATTTTATGGACGACCTCCGAACTCGGATGATTTGCCCTCGGGCACGAGAGTCAGAGATATTCTCGGTCTTTCCGCCAAGACCCGAGCGAGGAGACATGAAGAGATAGCGCCCCGCAAAACGCGCAAAGTATGATTTCGGAAGGAGAGTGATTACAACGGAGAAAATAATCCCAATAGTGAAGAAGCCTCTCCGAGAAATGACTAAGGCGGGGACTACGTGCTCTGTATAAAGGAGAAAAAGCTTTGATGACATTGATAAAGAAGATGAGATTCATACGATCATGCGAAGAAGTCATAACCCTTTGTCAAGAGTCCTGAGGAGCAGTGAAGAACTTTTGCGTTGCAGACAAAAGTAAGGCAACTTGAAGAGGACCTATCTAGGTCCACTGAGCAGCGGGAAGCTGCGCAGCGAGAAACCGATGAATTCAAAGCCCAATAGCCGCTTCTCACCGTAGCACGCAACCAAAAGAAAGCAGCCTCTGAGCAAGATTTCTCACCCGTGGAGTCTTTAAGGTGACAGCCAGATTTGTAAAAACATCTCAGGGCTGTCTTTTCAAAGGCAAAAGTTAAGGAAATGAGGGCTGGGTTGCTGAGGGAATGCAAGCCCCATACCTTTTGGCGATGGCAGTCCCGGGACTTCGCATCCAGATTCAAAGTTTCGCCAAGTGGAAAGCTTCTGGGTAGAGGAGGCCGAGCGCTGTGCAAAGTAATGGCCGGACCTCCGCGATAAACCTTCGTGAGCGCCGAGCGCGACGGCGTCCTTTTTTCCCCCCGTGTCCTCATTCGCTCGCGGACGGGATCGAAAAAGGGGTGACCTTGCACAAATATTTTAGAAAAGTTGAAGAGGTGAGAGGCTGTATGAATGCTGATGCATTCTGGGCATGAAAAAGATATCCTGTCCTGCCCTTTCACGCTCTTTCGTAACCTGGGTGTCCAGGTTTTGTTGAGAATGCTAGCTCCCTTACCCTAGATCTGGTAAAGAGAATTGGCATTCTTTTGAAGTAGACACAATGAAATTGATAGGCCGGACAGAGCTAATTCAAGACATGTGTCACCCGGATGGTGTCCGTGATATTCCAGTGATCCGCTCCTATTTTCGTGAGTTAGAGAAAGATACCTCACCATCGACCCGCACGCGGTCGCCTTTTCACGAGCATTAGAAGACATAGCCGACCGCAAGCCATTAGCGTAAGCTCGGCGCCTCACCCCAGAGGCGACACTCGCACGTGCAGGTGTAGCAGGAAATGGAGACCTTCCGTAAGGAGATACCGATGAGGCGACCGACAAAGATGAATCAAAAACACCGTAAGGAGAAAGCTAGAGTAGAAAAAGGCAGGGGAGGTAAGTTCCTCCGCACCCAAAGGATGAAGGCATGATTCTTTGCGCCGAGGCGAGCCTCTACACCCCGCGAGCCGCCGTAAATGTTGTCACATTTTTGCACGGGGTGCAATGTCTTCAATGTTGTTTTGTAACAAGGTTGCTGCTCTTCTTTTCCTCCTTCCGTTTTTTCTCGCTTCTTTCCTTTCCTTTCTTTCCCATTCTCTTTCTCCCCTTCCCTTTTCATGGAGTTCCCCGCTTGATTTTCCAGTTTCCAAAAAGTCAACTAAATTGAGTCTCCGGGTGCTGTCGCACTTCGCCGGAAAGCCAACGGAGCCTTCGCGTATGTGCGCAGAAGTTCGTATCCTCGCTCGCCTTGTGCGATTCGACTACGCCCCTCCCGGGCGACCTTGCACCTGGCAGACCGACAGTCAATGCGTAAAAGGCAAAATGCCTGAGCAGTCCATATAGCGGGCGCATACCAGCTGTTCGCTCGTGCCAGCTCGACTTCTCAACGGAGTCGGTAATGCGCCCTCGAGTGTGTAAAGAGGGGAACAAACCCGGAATTTGACCAAAGCTTGAAGGCCTTCCCCGATCGCACTAATTTTTGCACGCATCCCAAGGAGCCCCCATCCCAAGCAAAGATGGATAGATCGCCCTCTAAGGGTGCATGTGTCACACCGCATAACCCATCATCGACAAGTGTCCGCTTTCGGGATTTGAACCAAGATCGCCGACCAAAAGGGATAAGCATGGGCTGCCCGCACCGCTCGCGTTAATAGCCTCATTCTAAGCTGATCCGAGGTTTCACCGCCCAGCCTACTAGCAACCTCCCCGACTTGAAGAATTACCCAAGACTCGCCACGTAGCTGTCCACCTCCAGGGAGACCATGTCAGGGCGGTACACCATCCGACAAAAGGTCGGCATTTGCAGCCTCTTTCGGCCGCTTTACACTTCATGTTTGACTGGACTCGTGCCCATTAATGTAATCTGGGACTCTTCAGCTATAAAAGCCTATCTCAAATTCATTGTAAGGGGTGGAAGGGGAATGTTTGTTAGGAACTACCGTGCTTACCTGAATCGTGCTTCGCTTATAAATACAACTGTATGCCTCGGTTCTTTTCTACTATCTTTATTCTTTTATGGCTGTTTTTCATTATATGCCTTAGGCCCACCCGTGTCGCCGCTCGTTAATTCACTTTGGCATTTGGCTATCGTGTTCCTCTAGCATTGCTTGCTTAAAGCACCTTCTGTACTTCATTATTTAAAGCATTCATTATAAATCTGGTAGCGCTCCACGCGCTGTGTGTGACGTTGCTGGCCCGTATCCGGTGATTGATGCGATCCCCTCGCTTAGTTCCTTGTAGGGAATGTTTGCTAGGGAGCCATTGAAGCCGTGCGGTTAAACTCTCTACCTAACACATATACCGGCCTCGGCATCTCTAGGTTTATTTTCTACCCCCGTCGTTGTACGTATCCGGTGATTGATACGATCCTCGCCTTTAGTTCCTTGTAGGGAATGTTTGCTAGGGAGCTATTGAAGCTGCATACGCCCCGGTGTATCGGAAGTACGCCTAGGTTTTGCGTCTTGTCATGCTCGTGTTTGTATGCAGCGGCGGTGATTGGTGTGTTCCCGCATCGTTAGTTCCCCTCACCAACCTTTGGACATATTTGTATCTCTTTCTGTACATTTGTCTCTTTCCGTTTATTTATTTCTTTCCCGCTCCCTTTAGCTTAAATCAACCCCCCTAAAAGGAGCCTGCCTTCTCCGAGATTGGCTCTAAGGCATCTCTTCCTTCCGCCTTTCATGCCGGTGGGCGAACCCGGCGCATTAACCAAAAATCCTTTCCTCATGGCAGACTTGCAACTTCGCCTCACCCTTATCTTTCCACTACTAAGAAAGAGTACCGTCCCATCACTAGTTAATGGGCTTTTCCTTGCCTCGCTCCGGCGGAACACGGGTCCGTCTCTTTATTTCTTCCCCCGTTCCCTTTACTTAAATCAAGCCCCCAAAAGGAGCCGGTCCTCTTCCGGAGATCGCCCTAAGGCATCTCTTCCTCCTACTTCTTCAACGTCGGTCCGCGGGGCTAGGCGAATAGCAGCAAATCCTTTCCCCGGGCGGATTCGTGACTAACAACCCCCTAGCAAACACCTACAAGAACTAACAACAGGGATCGATCAATCACTGGGATAGCGCAACACACATAATCGATGGAACTGCTACCAAATTTATTGTATGAATGCTTTAAAGAATGAAGGCAGAAGCTTAAACAAGCAATGCTAGAGGAAACCGATCGCCAAATGCCAAGAACTGTATCTATTGCGACAATGGTGTGGGCCTTCCAAGGTACATAATGAGACTAATAAAGAATAAAGACAAAAGAGAACAGAACTGTGCATGGGCGTATTGTATTCATCGCTAAGCACTGCTGCCAAAGTAAGTTACCAAGAGTTCTCAACAAACACATTCCCTTCCACATTCTTTACTAATGAATTTCTGATGGGCTTTTATAGCTCGAGTCCCACCTGCTACATTAATGGGCACAGAGTCCCGCCAAACATGAGCCGATTGCATGCGGAAGAGCCGTAATGCCGACCTTTGTCGGATCTGAGCAGACTGCTAAAGATGGTCTTTCCTGGGAAGCCGGACAGCCACAAAGGAGGCCGGGTAAATCTTCAAGTCGGCAGGCTGCTAGTAGCCGGAGCATGTGAAACCTCGATCCCTTTGAATGAGGCTATTAACGCAAAGTGTGCAGCCCATGCTTATCCTTTGGTCGGCAATGGTTCAAATCCCGGTCGACACTTGTCCAAGATACAGTTGTGCCTGTGGTGACACATGCTTGCCTTAGAGGGCGCCTATCCATCTTTGCTTGGACGGCTCCTTGGGATGCGTGCGGTAAATCGGGCTATAGCCTGTGGGAAGGCTCTCAAGCTTTCTTGGTCACCTCGGTTTAGGTTCCCTACTGCATACTCGTCGTGGATGTGCGCATTCCGGCTCAAGTGAGAAGTCGAATCGCGCACAAGCAACACCCGTAAGCCTGCCACATATGGACTCGTTTCCGGCATTTTACCTTTCTCGTCGATGACTCGCCACCCCCCGCTCGCAAGGTGCGCCCGGGTAAAGTGGGGCGGGAGGACTGCACTTGTAACCGGGCGGCGCGAACTTCGCACCAAAACTGGGCGAAGTGCGAACTTCGCACTCAGATTTGAGCCAATTTCGTATAGACTCGCCGGAAAGTTGGAAAATCAAGTCGGGGAACTCCAAGGAAAAAAGGGGGGAGAGAAAGAGAATGGGAAAGAAAAGGAGGGAGGGAAGAGAAGAAGAAAACGGAAGGAGGAAAAGAAGAGTAAAGCATCTAATACTAAACAATATTGAAGACATTGCACCCCCGTGCAAAATGTGACAACATTGCGGCTCGCGGTGTCGAGCTCGCCTCGGCGCAAAGAATCCATGCCTTCATCCTTTGGGTGCAGAGGAACTTGCCTCCCCCGCCTTTTGATGCTCTAACCGTTCTCCTTATGCAATCGTCTTCGTATTCATCTTTGTCATGCCTCACTGCAGACTTCCTTCTTCAAAAGGTCTCCATTTCGCGCTCGCTCGCACATGCGAGTGTACGCTCTCTTAGTCAGCGCTGTGCTCCGCTCGAATGGCTTGCGGTCGCCTGTTTTCTAATGCTCCGTGAAAGTAAACAGACCACCGCAAGGGTGTCGATGGTGAGGTATCCTTTTCTCTCTAACTCCGGAAATAGGAGCGGATCCTTGGAATATTTGGACACCATCCGAGTGACTCGATCGTCTTCAATTGCCTCGCCAACGATCATTCCATGCTGTATTCGCTTCAAAGGACTGCCAATTCTTTTTTACCCTATTTAGGTGAGAAGCTCGCCGCTCTGAACAAAACCTCGGGCACCTGCTTGTAAAGAGCGTGAAAGGGGGCCGGCAAGATGTCTTTTCATGTGCCAATGCGTCTAGCATCTGTCCCGGCCACTCTCACCTCTTCAATCCTTTCTTAAATATTTAGTGCAAGGTTCACCCTTGCACCTGCCCATTCCTGGCAGCCTAATGAGGACACTTTGGGGGAAAATAGGACGCCTGTTGCGCCTCGCGCTCCCGGAGATTTACCGCTTGTCCAACGATTGCTTCGCCCCGGCTATCAGTTCCTTTTCTCACCCACAGCTTTCCCCGGCGTAAACTTCTGATTCCTCTGATGCTAAGGACCGTACCATCGCCTTAAAGGTATGGGGCTTGCATTCCCTCAGGAAAACCAGCCCTCATTTCCTTAACCTTGTCTTTGAAAGACCCGCTGAGATGTTTTCCCTGCAAGCTGGCGACCGGGCTCGCTTCAAAGACTCCCTGAGCCGAGAAATCTGATCCGCGTTTGGTTTCTTTCCTGTTAATGCCCTGTTGTCGGGAAGCGGTCACCGGGCTTTGAGTTCATCTCGTTTCTGCCGCGTCGATGCCAGACGCTCTCTGATCTAGATAGGTCCTCTTCAAGTCGCCTACCTGTCCCCGCAACGCGAAAAGTCCTTCCCCGCTCCTCTCGTACTCTGACAAAAGAGATTGCCGCCTTTGCGCATGATCGTTCGAATCTCGTGCTTGTTCTAATGTCGCCAATGTTTCTTTCTCCTTTTGTTCTGAGCTCGTAGTCCGCCCTTCGTCATTCCCTGAGAGGCTTCTTCACTATTGGGATTATTTTCACCGTTGTAATCACTCTCCTTCCGAAATTGTACATCGCGCGCTTTCACGGGCGGCTATATCTTCGTGTCTCCTCCGCTTCGGGTCCTGGGGGAAAGAGACAGAATTCTCTGGCCCTCCCTGCCAAGTGGGCAAGTCGTCTCAGCTGGTGGTCGGCCAGTAAAACCGCTCCCAGCCCCAGGGTTTCGTTGTAGACGCTCTCCCGCGGGAATGGGATCCGGAGGAACCGGAGTTGACATCGAGAAGGTTCGCCCGCTTCGTCGGGGGGGACCGAGAAATGGAGATGGGAGTGGCCGACACCGTGAGGGTCTGAACTGACCGAGAGCGAGGATGTGGACTGGTGAACGGACACCCTCAAGACCGACCCCTGCGAAGGTTTTGGAGTTGTGCTTTCCAGAGATAGGGAGACGTTAGGTTCCGAGCAACCGATCGAAAGAATGGGGGCCGGCTAGAAGGACGCTGAGACGGGAGGGATGATGCGGTCATGGCTGTTCTTTTACTGAGCGGGAGACGGAAAGTGGAATAGACTGGGTGGAGACCAGAGAGACAGGGACAAGTAAACGACTCGCAGCTTCACCTAGCTGATAAGGCTTGTGTGGAATTGCCTCAAGCTTGTTGCCTCGGCAAGCTTGGACTGTCCAGAGAAATTGCCTCCCGCGGCGCGGTGACGCGCTCGTCGCTCACGGACTGTCGTGGCATTATGTGCTAGGTCGCCTCCGATTTTCTTAACCCTCCTCCTTTTCTTTCTCTTCTCGGGAAATGAATGGTTTGATCCGTTGGTGGAAGGAGATTAAACAGGGCAAAGGTTTGATGTTCCCACGGTAAACTTGTACCGTGGTTTGACTTTGTAGAGTCCGCTCGTGACCGGCTCCCGTCTGCTTGCGGCGCCGGCGCTTCTTGCTCCGAGGGATTGCCTCTGCTGTTTCTTGACTAATTTTTTCGCTTTTATGCGCCGCCTTAGGACGTCACGGATCGATTGGTCGTGACCGGTGTACTCGTTAAGCCGCGCCGGCAAGCCGGGCGTATGTACACTCGTTTGAAGGAGACCCACTCTTATAATCCCTCAAAGGGGCCTCCTTGAACGGATCTTCTTTGATAGCGCGAACTGCCTCCACTGGCATGATGCTCGGCAGAGAACGAGAAGTCGCGATCTACGACAAAGATTCTCCTTCTTGTGGATTTATCTTGTCAAAAGGGCATCTCATCTTCCAAAGATCAATCATCTTTTTCTTGTGACCCGCTTAAGGCCCGCTATCTTGTGATATATTTTTTTTAAACCCCAGAGACCAGAAGTCATGGTCCTTGTTTCCTTGGGTCAGATAAGTCACCTCCTCGGCAAAGAAGTAGTCGCCAGAGGGAGGAGAAGCTTCCATCAATTCAATCTCCCGCTCAAGGTCCACATGGACCACGCCGCATTTCATTTTTGAATATATCCGTCGTGGCATAGATGTGCAATCTTTCCCCTTATCCCATATGTCTACTCTGCAGACGCTATGTGGCACAACATTGTAACTACAGTTGCCAAACTGGGGATGTCTCTGCTCTAGGTAGACATGCTGTCCTACCTCATAATCTCAACGTTGACCCAGGAAAGAGGGTATTGGAAAACTGCTCCTCTTTTCTTCCCTAGGCCAAACTCTTCTTCCACATAGTCCATCCGGCGGGCAACCTCCATCCCTAATGTATGCTCAGATAACCAATAGGGCAGCAAATGGGGTTTGTTCTTGAATCCGAGATTCTCCACACAATCCCTCCAGTCAGGTTGGTGAAACGTCCCCTGAAGCTTCATCACCAGAAAGTGCTCAAATCATTTCTTCTCTGTGGAAGGGGATTTTGGTTTCGGTCGAAGACCGACAAGACGAATCCTTAGTAGTTGAAGTTGAACTTGTAGTAGGACCCTTTCCGGTATAGGTCATCCGTCCGCTCAGACGGGCGGGGCTCTCCCTCTCGTTAACCTTCTTCAAAGTTCGGTGACGGCATCGGGGTGTGATGGTACAAACAAAGCGCCTGCTGAACAGAACCGAAACGAAAATCGGTTGATCGCTTCCTCGAATCTTCAGCAGTCTGGAATTATATGGCGAAGCCACCTGTCCGCCCGCCGAAAGAGATGGGGCGCTTTCTCGTTCTCACGCCTACTGTTCGGAAGATCTCTCCACACAAGAGGCATTCTGGCAACAAGAACTTGTACTGTGCACTACCATCGGAGTCACAATGAGGATCCATGCGTGATGGTATACAAATATTTGCTCTAGGCTTCGCCAAGGGCATGGGGCCGCATGGCCACGTCCCGCCGAGCGTCGTGTTGAGCTCCGAATTGAGGAAATCCCTCATCCGTTGGTGTGTGTGAAGGTCCCGCTTGCTCGCCCAAATTCTATTTTCTTGAGGATGGTGCCGGGGTCGCACCCAATTCTAGGGTATAAAGCTCGGTCGGCACAAAGGCAGCAGTAACAAGGGTTTGCCATTGAGACCGTGCATCCGCCTGGAAGCTCGGTTCAGAAAGTCTGACAATGAGGTCTATCACTGCTGTGCATCGGTGGATGGTGGAGGGCACATAATAAAGAGGTTGGACTTGTACCCCGCTCGAAATGGAGGGAGGACAAACTTGTCACCTCTAAATTTCTCCACATTCGTCATAGCTCAGTCGGGCTCATGGAAAACGAGCCACCACGTATCCCTCCAAATAATTCATCTGGAGGTGGAGGGGATTGCCGACGCCGTACCTTCTTCAGCCGGTATTTTGACTTTTCTCGCTCAGTCGGGGTTCGCCTTTGAAAACGCCCCGGCCGCGGTAAATCCCTTTTTTCATTGTCTTCCGCCTACTCAGGACGCGCACGATCGGCAATTTTCCTCCGTCTATCTCCCAGGCCAAGAAAACAGCAAGCGTTCAGGCGGCTCCGCAACAATATTTCGCTAGCAGAGGAATAATTTGCACCGTCCGAGGAATAATCTCTCGTAACTCGTATGTTGGAATGATTCTCGACCCCATTTTCTAGACAAAGACAATACCATTATGCAACAGAGAGGGGGCAGGTCAGCCTAGTTAATTCCTTTGGTGGCCACAGAGAACGCTTGAGAAAAGACGCGCAGGCCGTGCGTACGTGTCGTGTTTTTTTTTTGTTGAATTTTTCCTTGAAAAACGTGCAATCATTAATTTTGTTCGCCGAAGTCGGCACCATGGCCCTCGCCGCTGCAACCACGGGCACACCGCTCAAGACAAGACCTTTGGAGAAGAAACCCGGCTAGGAATGGGGGATGAAAACGCGCCTTTGGCCCAGCTTGAACCTTTTGAGTTTTCTTATTCATTTTTTTGAACGCTTTCCCAAATCGGTCCTGAAAATTAGGGAGGTCGGCCGCGACTCGCCCGGCAAGGCTGTCCGACTTCCCTGAGCGTCGAATTTCGCTCGAATTTCGGGTGCGGTTGGAACTTCTCCAGCTCGTGCTAAATCTTCTTCTTGCTTCGTCGCGTTCAAGGTTTGGGCGCGGTCCTGGTCTTTGGCGCCTTGGGCTCTCGACAACATACTCCGCGACATTTTCGCTCACTTAGTTCGAACCTCGCAATGCGATGGGTCGGCTGTGTTGAGGCTCGCCGAAGTTGGGGCGAAGTACGAACTCGCGCCGGTTCGCGCACTTCCACAAGCGCTGAGCCAGCGACGCACTTCGCGGCGCAACAAGTTCGCTCGCGATTGAAGCACCTGCACTTCGCGCTGAGTTTGCGCGCAGCCCATACAGGCACGAAGGGCTGTTAAGTCAGACTTAACGCCTCGCTAAGGGACGAGCAGAGCCTCTCCTTGGCCTCGTCGTTGTCTTCTCGTTCGAGCTTCGCAATTCTGCTGTGTCGATGTCGGGTTCGCCGCGATGTCGGGCTTCGGCCAACACTTAGTCATTTTTTTGCCTTTTTTTTTCTCCTTTCTTTCTCTCGCACGGCCGAACTTTGGTCTCTGGGGGAAGACTACGGACTCTGCTCAAGTCCTGTCTTTTCTCTCCCATGCCGACAAGCTAAAAAAAGGAAAAAAATAAAATCTAAAGCCGAAACTCGGGAACTATCCATGCTGAAGGAAAATAAAACACAAGGCAAAATTTTTACAAAGAAGGGCTTGAATAAGGCAGCCTACAGAGAGAAAGTTTAAGTGGAACCCGTTGGACGGGGATAGGGAGGAGCCGACCCTCCATATCCGAAGTACTTAGGCGTTGAACTGTCACCCGGCAACCCGATAGGGGCCCCTCCAGAGAGGACCAAACTTCCCGTGATTACCCGGTTTTGCCTGTATGAGTCCCACTTCGCACCATGCCCTGATTTCAAAACTCTGACAATGGTGTTTGGCAAACCACCTTGAGTGGTCGCAATGTGACCGCGAAGGCCCGGGTACGCAATCCTTTCACCGTCTTCTTCCAACCTCAGGATGAGGCACTAACTCGCCGCCCACTGAGGTCTCCGTCGCTTCTCCCCGCTCTTCTCTCCACCATCCATTGTATGATTTCAATGTGTGATGGCAGAACAGCTACCTTGCTTAGACGACGCGTAGGGGGACGTCCTGAGGGATTTCTTGAACGCACCTGGTCGCCCCAGTGCTGCTCAACGTAGGGAGTGCCAAGTCCTTTGTTTCTTTCAATGGTCCTCCGGAGAGTTTTCAGAGGCTACTTTTTAGTAGACTCTGTAAGGTCATTCTTCGCGGGTAGTATTAGAAGACACTTGTGATAGATGCCAAGTCCACGTGTACTCCGTGGGAGGCTGGCCGGGCAAATCCCGGACCGTTGTTCCGTCACAATTGACTCCTGAATCCTCAAGGTAACTGCTCTCAATGAACCTAATGACCGCTTCTTGGTCTCGTGTTCTTGGTCGACGCTCCGCCCCACCGTGTAAAATAGTTTAGCCGTAAGAATAAACTTGTGTCCGGAAGAGGAGTTGGGAGAAATCACCCCAATGAAGTCTAGACCCATTGGTCAGGAAATCTGTCTCGCTTGAATCGACTAAGGGGCAGGGGTGCTTTTCTCTGCCTCACAAACAAACCGCATTGATCACATTTAGAGCACTTATGAGCGTCACAACAGAGTGGGCCATTACCCAAATTTCTGAATATTTTTGGCACAGTTATTCGTGAAGAATGTGACCCCTAGGCATCCCGAATGAAAATCTCCGAGGACCCTAGGCTTGTCTGATTTTATGACGACCGCAACAGATGCCGTCAATGTTTTTGAAGTAAAGCTTTCAAGCAAGAGTGTACTGGAGTGCACCTAGCCGAAATCTCCTTCCACAGAGGCGTTCAGTGATCGTGACATCTTCCGTGCAATTATCTCACTACGCATCTGTCCAATCACCTCCCTCCGATAAGGAGTTGGCTTGGTAGATGCGTGTCGTCGTTGTCCTCCCACTTGCTGCATGGAGATTTCGCCAGCGCGCTTTCGGGCCACCCCCATACAAGGCCTCACTCATAAGCTTGGTGGGCCGCACTTCGATGTCGAAACTCGGATTTTTGCAATCCATCCCGTCTCTTGTGACCTGTTCTCCTTGTAAGATGAAGCTTCGAACATCCGGGTGAAATCACAAAGGGTTAGTTTTGCCTCGGGAGACAAAAGTGCCCAACTTTCAAGGATTTATAACAGCTGTGAACTCGCCGCTTCATATAAAATTATATTTTTCTTCATGTGGCAGATCACTTGGCTCTGGGGACGGCGATGGGGCGCTCCTCCTCGCCATCGCTTCCTTCTCGAGTTAGACTTACAGCTTAGGCTGGGTTCCCTCTGCCACATATGGATGAATTCTTGAGTAGTCCTGTTTGTCAACATCGAGCGAAAATTCGGGCCTTGGATCTCCTCAAGGCTTGCTCTCTCTCATCACTCCATTCGTAATGTTTATCTTTTCAGCGCTTCACATAATTGATCACCCGTGCGTAAGTCCGGGGAAATGAACTTTCGTATCGGGCTACCCACATCAAGAAGACCGGTAGCCCTTTTTGTCGATGTAAATGGCTGTCGAACGAGGGCTTCGCTCTCAGCTAGGTCATTTATAGGTTCTTCGAGATGACATGTCCCAAGAAACTTTCCTTCTTTTTACCGCGAAGACAGACTTCTTCAGGTTAATAGAGATGCCGAACTCTCTAACAACTCTCAAATATTTGGTTTAGGTGCTGTAACATGATCTCCCCTGCTGGTGAGAGAAATAAGCCATGTCACTGCTGCAGTGGTCCCGTTGGTTACGAATCTGCCATGAGGAAAGGATTTTTGGTTAATGCGCCCAGATTCGCCCACCAAGCATGAAAGGCCGGAAGGAAGAGATGCCTTCCGAGCCAATCTCTGGAGAAGGCCGGCTCCTTTTGGGGGGGGCTTGATTTAAGCTAAAGGGAACAGGAAAGAAATAAATGAACGGAAAGAGACAAATGTACGGAAAGAGATACAAATATGTCCAAAGGTTGGTGGGGGGGAACTAACAGTACGGGAACACACCAATCACCGCTACTTACTGCATACAAACACAGAGCATGACAAGGAACCGCAAAACCTAGGCGTACTCTCCGATACACCAGCAAACAGTATGCACAGCCTTCAATAGCTCCCTAGCAAACATTCCCTACAAGGAACTAACAAGCAGGGATCGTATCAATCACCGGATACGTACACCGATGGGGGTAGAAAGTAAACCTAGAGATGTCGGAGCTGTGTATATGTGTTAGGTAGAGAGTTTAACCGCACAGCCTCAATGGCTCCCTAGCAAACATTCCCTACAAGGAACTAACAAGTTAGGGATCGCATCAATCACCGTGATACGGGCCAAGCAACGTCACACATAACCGATGGAACCGCTACCAAATTTATTAATGAATGCTTTAAATTAATGAAGTACGTAAGGTGCTTTAAACAAGCAATGCTAGAGGAACCCGATCGCCAAATGCCGAAGTGAATCAACGAGCCGCGACACTGGTGGGCCTAAGGCATATAATGAAAGACAAAGATAAAAGAATAAAGACAAGAGAACGTAACCAGGCATACAGCATTGTATTCATAAGCGTAAGCACGGTTACAGTAAGCACAGTAGTTCCCTAACAAACATTCCCCTTCCACCCTTTACAATGAATTTCAGATGGGCTTTTATAGCCCGAGTCCCACCCGTTACATTAATGGGCACAGAGTCCCAGTCAAACATGAGCTGACAGAAGCGGCGAAAGAGCTGCAAATGCCGACCTTTTGTCGGATCGGGCCGTACCCGCAGAGATGGTCTTCCCGGAAGCCGGACAGCCACGTGGCGGAGTGCCGGGTAAATCTTCAAGTCGGCATGCTTGCTAGTAGCCGGAGCAGTGAAACCTCGATCAGCTTTGAATGAGGCTATTAACGCAGCGGTGCAGCAGCCCATGCTTATCCCTTTTGGTCGGCAGCCTTGGTTCAAATCCCGAAGCCGGACACTTGTCCGATGATGGGCTATGTCAGGACACATGCCCGCCTTAGAGGGCAGCCTATCCATCTTTGCTTGGGATCGGGGCTCCTTGGGATGCGTGCAGAAATCGCTGCAGCTGGGGAAGGCCTTCAAGCCTTGGTCAAATTCCGGGTTTGTTCCCCTACCGCACACTCGCCAAGGGCGCATTCCGGCTCGTTGAGAAGTCGAATCGCGCACAGCGAACACCGGTGTCCGCCGCCATATGGACCTCGCTCCGGCATTTTATCTTTCTTCTCGCATTGACCTCGCCACCGCTGCATGCAAGGTGCGCCCAGAAAGTGGGGCGAAGTCGGACTTCGCACCAAAACTGGGCGAAGTACGAACTTCGCACCAAAACTGGGCGAAGTGCGAACTTCGCACCCGCACTTAGCCAATTTCGTATAGACCTGCCGGAAAGCTGGAAAATCAACTGGGGAACTCCAAGGAAAAAAGGGGGGAGAGAAAGAGAATGGGAAAGAAAAGGAAAGGGAGAGAAGGAAGAAAAACGGAAGGAGGAAAAGAAGAGCAACACTGTTACAAAACAATATTGAAGACATTGCACCCCGTGCAAAATGTGACAACATTTCCGGCGGCTCGCGGGTGTCGAGCTCGCCTCGGCGCAAAGAATCCATGCCTTCATCCTTTGGGTGCAGAGGAACTTGCCTCCCCGCCTTTTGCTGCTCTAATCGTTTCTCCTTGCGGCAACCGTTCTTCGGATTCATCTTTGCCGCTGCCTCACCGCATCTCCTTCCGAAAGGTCTCCATTTCCTCGCTTCGCCTCGCACATGCGAGTGTACGCCTCTTGGCCGAGCGCCAGTGCTTCCGCTTCGAATGGCTTGCAGTCAGCTATATCTTCTAATGCTCCGTGAAAAGCAGCGACCGCGTGGAGGTCGATGGTGAGGTATCTTTTCTCTAACTCCCGAAAATAGGAGCGGATCCCGGAATATCTCGGACACCATCCGAGTGACTCGACCGTCTTGAATTGGCTCACCCAGCCTATCAATTTCAGCCGGATCCGCTTCAAAGGACCGCCAATTCTTTTTTACCCGATCTAGGGTGAGGAGCTCGCCATTCTCAACAAAACCTGGACACCCAAGTTCTGAAAGAGCGTGAAAGGGGGCCAGACAGATATCTCTTTCATGTCCGAATGCGTCAAGCATTCGTCTGGCCACTCTCACCTCTTCAACTTTTCTGAAATATTTGTGCAAGGTCACCCTTGCACCTGCCCATTCTGCAGCGAATGAGGACACGGGGGAAAAAGGACGCCGCCGCGCTCGCGCTCCTCGAAGGTTTATCGCTAGTGTCCAGACCATTGCTTTGCCTCGGCGCTCGGCCTCCTCTACCACAAGCTTTCCCCGGGCAGAAACTTCTTGAATCCCGGATGCGAAGTCCAGGACCGCCATCGCCTTAAAGGTATGGGGCTTGCATTCCCTCAACAAACCAGCCCTCATTTCCTTAACTTTTGTCTTTGAAAAGACAACCCGCTTGAGATGTTTTCTCTCGCAAGCCGCGATCGCGCCCGATTCAAAGACTCCCGGAGCCGAGAAATCTGCTCCGAGGCCGCTTTCTTTCGTTGCGGCTCGTTGTCGAGAAGCGGCCAGCCGGGCTTTGAATTCATCTCTGCTTCTCGCCGCGCCGTCTCCAGCCTGCTCAATGGACCTAGATAGGTCCTCTTCAAGTTGCCTTACTTTGTCCCCGCAACGCGAAAAGTTCTTCCCCGCTCCTCCGCACTCTTGACAAAGAGATTGTCGCCTTTGCGCATGATCGTCCGAATCTCATACTGTTTATCAATGTCGTCAAAGCTTTTCTCCTTTGTCTGGAGCACGTAGTCCGCCTTAGTCATTTCTCGGAGAGGCTTCTTCACTATTGGGATTATTTTCTCCGTTGTAATCACTCTCCTTCCGAAATCATACTTTGCGCGTTTTGCCGGGGCGGTTATCTCTTCATGTCTCCTCCGCTTCGTGTCTTGGCGGAAAGAGACGTAATACTCTACGGCTCTCGCTGCCGTGGGCAAGTCATCCGAGTTCCGGAGGTCGTCCATAAAATCTGGTTCCCCCCACCTAGGGATCCGCCGAGACGTCTCTCCTGCGGGGATGGGATCAGGAGGAACCGGACAGACCTTGGAAGAATCGGTCGCTTGTGGGGGCGACCGGGAAATGGAAATGGGAGCGGCTGACACTGTGAGGGTTTGAAGCGGCTGAGGCGGAGGATGTGATGGTGAACGGACGGCCTCTCAAGACTGACCTCGGGCGAAGGGTTTGGAGTTGTGCTCAGAGAAAGAGAGACGTTAGGGTTCTGAGCAAACTGATCGAAAGAATGGGGACCGCTAGAAGGACGCGGAGACGGGGAGGAGGATGTGGTCATGGCTCGCCCAGATTGAGCGGGGGACTGAGTGGAAGTAGAACTGGGTGAGACTAGAGAGACAGTGGACAACAAACGTACTCGCGGGCTCCGCCCCGAGCCGATGCCGGTGAATGTCTTCGCTTCTTGTCTCGGCGGCCGGCTTGGGACTCGCCCAAAGGAATTGCCTCTCGCGGCGGCAGGACGCGGCCGCGGCTCGCGACCGGTCGCCGCACTCATCGTGCTAGGGTCGCCCGATTTTCTCAACTCTCCTCCGCTTCTTCTCTTCCGGGAACAACCGTCGGATCGGGGGAAGGAGACGAAGCTGTGCAGCAGCACTCGATGCTCCCACGGTAAACTTGTACCGGGTTTGACTTGCGTAAGGTCCGCCGCGACCGGTCCGTTTCTCGGCGGCGCCGGCGCTTTTCTTGCCCTCGAGGAAGTGCCTCGGGCGCTGCCTTGACTAACTTTTTCGCCTTTTCAGGCGCCGCCTTAGGAGCCACGAACTGCATTGGATCGGCCTGGGTACTTGCTGGGCCGGCGCTGGCAGTTGCCGAAGTGTACAACTGTTTGGGAGGAGACCCACTTTTATAATCCTCAAAGGGGCCTCGGGGAACGTAACCTTGATATGCGAACGGCCGCCACCTGTCATGATGCTGGTCATAGAGAACCGAGAAGTCGTCATCTACGGCCAGTTTTCTCCTTGTGGATTTATCGTGTCGCGTGCGGCATCTCATTTTCCAAAGATTCAATAATCTTTTCTTTAGACCAGCTTAAGGCCTCGCAATCTTGGACAAAAATTTTTTGAACCCCGGAGATGAGAAGTGATGGTCCGGGTTTCTCTTGGGGTCATATGTCACCTCCTCCGCAGAGAAATCCCGCCAAGGGGGAGAAGCTTCCATTAATTCAATCTCCCACTCAAGGTCCACATGGACCACGTCGCATCTATCTTCGGTTATGTCCCGGGGCACAAATGTGCAAACTTTCCCCTTATCCCATGAGGGTCATACTCCAACGCCGCGGCAAAGAAACCAAGCCAATCCGGGACAGCCGCTTGCTCTAGGTAGACATGTTGTCCTACCTCAGCAATCTCAACGTTGGCCCAGAAAGAGGGTATTGGAAAATCTGTCCTCTTTTCTTCCCTAGGCCAAACTCTTCTTCCACATAGTCCATCCGTCGGGCAACCTCCATCCCGACCGTATGCTCTCGAGCACCAATAGGGCAGCAAATAGGGTTTGCCCTTGAACCCGTAGATTCTCGATCACAATCCCCTCGCGCCTCGAAAACGTCCCCGAGCTTCTGATTTATCAAAGCACTCGTCATTTCTCTCGGGGGACGGGGGATTTCACTTTCGGTGAAGACTGACATGACGAATCCCAAAAAGTTGAAGTTGAACTTGTAGTAGGACCCTTTCCGTTATAAGTCATCCGTCCAGTTATAGACGGGCTGGGGCTCTCCCTTCTCGTTAACCTTCTTCAGGTTCAGGATCGGCATTTGGGGGTGCAGATGGTACAAACAAAGCCAGGCCAGAACGGAACTGAAACGAAAATCGGTTGACTGCCTCTTCTGAATCTTCAACAGGCTGGAATGAATGGCGTAAGCCAGCCAGTCTGCCCAGTCGAAAGAGATGGGGCGCTTTCCGCTCCGCTGCGCCGCTGGTTCGTAAGATTCTCCACACAGGAGGCATTCTGCCAACGCCAACTGGTACGGGTGCACCACCATCGGAGTCGCAACTCGAGGATCCATGCCAAGATGGTATATAGATACTTGCTCGAAATTTCGCCAAAGGCATGGGGCCGCCGGCCATTGTCCGACCGGAAGCGGGGCGTTCAGCTCCGAATTGAGGAAATCCCTCATTCGCTTGGTGTGCGTGGAAACGTCCCGCTTGTTCGCCCCGCACCGATTTTTCTCGAGGATGGTGCTCGAGTCATACTCCAGCCCCGGGGCGAAAGCCGGTCGCACAGCCTCCTCGCGCAAAGGCGAACAAGGGTTTGCCAACGGAACCGCAGATTTGCTCGGAAGCCGGTTTATAATGTCTAACAATTAAGTCTATCACCCCGGCATTGGTGGACAGGAGGGCACATGAATCAAGAGATTTGATTTGTACGCCGCTCCAAAATGATGGGAGGGCGAAACTTTGTCACCCAGCCTCTCCACATTCGCTCGCAGCCGAGTTAGGCTCATGGAAAACGAGCCGTCCACATATCCCCGCTGTAATTCACCGGAGGTGGTGGGGATTGCCCACGCCGTACCTTCTTCGTCCGGGCCTTTGACTTTTTCTCCGGCGGAGGATCGCCTTTGAAAACTCCCCGGCCGCGGCAAATCCCCTCGTTCACTTGCCACTGGATCGCACCGACACGGGCCTTTTTCCTTGTCCATCTCTCCGAGTCAGCAATAATGACAAGTTCAGCCGTCCGCAACAAATTTCGCTATCGTAGGAATAATTAGCACCCGTCCGAGGAATAATCTCTCGTAACTGGAATGTTGGCATGATTCCCGACCCCCTTTTCTAGATAAAAACAGCGCCATTAATGCAACGCAGAGGGGTAGGTCGGCCGAGTTAAAACCCTTGGTGGTCGCAGCAGAGAACGTTTAGGAAAAGACGCGCCCCGGCAGACGTGCCTTGCTTTCTTTAGTTGCATTTTTCCTTGAAAAACGCGCAATCATTAATTCAGCGTTGGGGACTGCACCATGGCTGACGTTGCTGCCACCATTTGGGCACACTGCTCAAGACAAAACCTTTGGCGCGGAAACCCAGATTAATACAAGTGCAAGCGCGCCTTGGGCCCAAAGATGGGGGTTTTTGAATTTTTCATTATTATTTTTCTTTTAAACGCGTCCCAACGCTGGCCCGGAAAACTAGGCGCAGCCGAGCTTCGCCCCGGTTGGGCGCGCCCGACTCGCCGGCGAAGTCGGACTTCGCCCGAATTTCGGGCGAAGTTCGAACTTCGCGCGAAGCGCGCGTTGGAACCGTTCCATTTCTGCTTTTTTGCTGCGCCCAAGGTTTGGGCGCGGTCTGGGTCTTTGCCGCCTTGGGGCCTTCGAACACACTTAACATACCCTGCGACCTTTGGACTTTGAACAAACTGCGCAGTGCGACGCTGGGGCGGGTTCGGACTTCGGCCAAAGCTTGGGGCGAAGTACGAACTTCGCGCGAAGTTCGCACTTCGCACAAGCGTTGAGCGCAGCGCGCACTTCGCACGGGCGCTGGCCGAAGTCGGACTTCGTGCGAGGTTCGCACTCGCGCAAACTTGCGCGCAAAGGCGTACTCGCACCAAGGGTTGCGCACGTGCGGACTGTCCCCGGTCCCGTTTCGTGCTTTTCTCCAACAAACTTCGCAATTCGGGCCGGGTCGAAGTCGCTTCGCCGCGAAGTCG
>JAQPPZ010000801.1:0-25710 GCA_028583015.1 Wollemia nobilis
AAATTGTTGTTGGATATAATGGAGTATCTCCCATGTGGCGTCTTATGAAGGTAGACCTTTCCATTGGATCAAAACTTTGGTTATAGTACGATTCTGAAGGTGGTGTATGCAGTGATCTAGGACAACTTCGGGTTCAACCATGAGTGCCCCATCTTCGGTAAACTTAAAAAGTTGATTTTGGGTAGTGATGTGTGTGCCTGTTACTAGTTTAAGGCAAGATATATGGAACACAAGATGAATTTTGGAGGACTCGATTAACTCAAGTTTATAATAAACTGCTCCAATACGTTGTAGAACTTTATAAGGTCCATAAAATTTGGGGGCTAACTTTTGAGAACCTTTGATTTTTAGAGAAGTTTGGCGATATGGTTGAAGGTGAAGGAATACCATATCCCCTTCTTGGAAAGCATGCTCAATTTGATGTTGGTTTACTTGTTGCTTCATACGGTGTTGGGCAGTGTGTGTATTTTCTTTAAGAATGTGAATAGTGTTATCTCGAGTAGACAGTTCCATTTCTACTGTTGAAAATCTTGTACTTATTAGAATATATGAGGTAAGGGATAGTGGTGTTTGGCTATATAAAGCTTCATATGGGGTCATCTTAATTTTTGTGTGATGTGTGGTTTTATACCACAATTCGACTAATGGAAGCCATTTAACCCAGTGAAGGGATTGAGTAGAAATAAAACAACGGAGGTAGGTTTCCAAACATTTATTAACAACATCAATTTGACCGTATTTTTGGGGTGGTAAGCGAAGCTTATACAAATTTGGGTGCCTTGGAGTTTAAACAATTCTTTCCAAAAATTACTAGTGAAAGTGGGATCACGATCACTAACTATAGTGGAAGGCATACCATGTAATTTAAAGATATTATTAAGGAAAATTTGAGTGATAGTACCAGCTGTATAAGGGTGGGCCACCAAGAAAAAATGGGTATAATTAGATAAATGATCTACCACAACTAGAATGGTTATTTTTCCTATAAATTTTGTAAGACCTTCAATAAAATCCATCAAAATATCAACCCATGTTTTTGTTGGTATGGGTAGAGGTTGAAGAAAATCCAGCAAAGCCACTATTTTGCCCTTACGTCTTTGGCATATCTCACATTCATTCACGAACTTCTTGATATCATTTTTCATCCCTACCCAATAAAAAGATCTAGTCACTCTTTTATAAGTTTTTAGGAATCCAGAGTGTCCTGCAGTGGGTGTGGCATGTAACTCACAGAGAAGCTTTGTACGATAAGTGGATATAGGAGAGAGGACAATACATTCTTTATACCATAGTAAGTTATCTCTCCAAGAATAATGAGGTTTGCTCATGGGGTTTTGTTGAAGTTGTTGAATTAAGGTGTGTGTGGTAGGGTCATTAAGGCACTCCTCATTGACTTGGTTTATCCATTTAGGGATAGGAGAGGAAAAAACATGTAATTGGGGAATTTCTTCAAACTTCCTTGAAAGGGCATCAACAACCATGCTATCTTTTCATTTTTTATATATGATTTCATAATCATATCCTAGTAGTTTTGTGACCCATTTTTGTTATTCTGGTGTGGTTATATGTTGCTCAAGAAGGTATTTTAGACTATGGTGGTCGTTGTGGATAATGAAATGTTGCTACTAAGGTAAGGTCTCCAATTTTGGATAGCATGAATAATGGCTAACATTTCTTTTTTATATGTGGAACGTGCTAAATTCTTTTTTTAGAAATATTTGCTAGTTAAGGCTAAAGGTTTTTCATTTTGCATGAGTACGACTCCTATTCCCAATCTTGAAGCATTACTCTCAATAATAAATGGTCTGGAAAAATATGGAATGGCTAATATGGGGATGGTACACATGATATTTTTTAAGGTAATGAAGGCTTCTTCAGCTTTTGGAGACCATAAAAAAGCATTCTTCTTAAGTAGTGTTTTCAAGGAAGCTGTGATTTTGCCATAGTCCTTGACAAATTTGTGATAATAACTTGTTAGTCCTAAGAACCCATGCAGACCTTTCAATATTTTTGGAATTAGACCAATTTTCCACATCTTCAATCTTACGAGGGTCTACTTTAACTCCTTTAGAGACAATATGTCCAAGGTATTCAATTTCTTACTTTTCAAAGGAACATTTTGATCTTTTGGCATATAATTGATTTTCCTCCAAGGTCTTTAAGACAAATTTGCGATAATAGCTTGTTAGTCCTAAGGACCCACACAAACCTTTCAATGTTTTTGGAATAGACCAATTTTCCACATCTTCAATCTTACAAGGGTCTACTTTAACTCCTTTAGAAACAATATGTCCAAGGTATTCAATTTCTTATTTTCCAAAGGAATATTTTGATCTTTTGGCATATAATTAATTTTCAACCAAGGTCTTTAATGCTTGATCTATATGGGTTAAGTGATCTTCTCATGTTTTACTGAAAATCAAAATATCATCAAAGAAAACTAAAATAAACTTTTGAAGGGTGAAATACCTTGTTCATTAGACTTTGAAATGTAGAAAGGGAATTGGTAAGGCCAAATGGCATCACCAAAAATTCATAATGCCCTTCATGAGTGTGAAATATTGTTTTGTGTATATCACTTTCTTTAACTCGAATTTTGGTGGTAGCCTAATCATAAATCAAGTTTAGAGAAATATGCATCCCCATGAAGTTTATCTAATAATTCATTGATGACTGGAGTAGGAAATTTATCTTTGATAGTTATTTTGTTAAGGAGGTGAAGTCGACATATAAGTTCTAGGATCCATCCTTCTTCCCCACTAATATGATAGGAGAAGAGTAAGGGCTTATACTAGATCTAATGACCCCTGCCCTGAGTAGTTATTGTACTAGTTTTTTTATTTCTATCTTTTGTAGATATGGGTATCGATAAGGTCTAATATTAGGGGGGTGGTGTCTCAAAATTAGTTGAATGGTATGATCATGGCTCCATTGAGGAGGCAATCCTCTTGGTTCATTGAATATTTTATGATGGCATTGGAGAAGTTTTTTTAGTTTAGGTGCCATTGGTTGTTCATCATTAGTGGGTTGCATAGAAAATAGTTGTGCAACCATACCTTTACATCCTTTGAGAATAATGTTTTCCATTTTATGGGAATTTATAATTTGTGAATGGTCTAATTGTAACCCTTTAATTGTGTATGTTTGTTCTTTTTTGTGTGAATTTCATCCATAATTCTTCAAATTTCCATTGAATTATGTGGAGCATTCGTAGCCATTGCACTCCTAAAATGATATCACATCCTCCTAATGGTAGTACATACATATCCCATTTCATGTTATAATCTCCCATAGTGAGTTTAATATTTTGGCACTTTCCTTTGCACGTAATTCTTCCTCCATTTCCAATCACGACTTCAAAGTTATTACAAGGATATATAAAAAAATTAGCATGTTTGGCCAACTTGGGATCTATAAAATTGTGTGTGCTACCAGAGTCTAAGAGCACAATAGGATTTTGTTTCTTAAAGTACCCCTTAACTTTCATAGTTTGTGGGGCCAAACATCCTACGAGGGCATTAAAGAAAATTTTTGTTTTATCCTTGTTATTTTCTTCTTGAATATCCATTATTACTTAAAATTCAATAGCATCCTCTTCATTTGGAGTGCAATATCCAATTGCATCCAAAATATATAACTTTGGTGAAAAGCGTTTATGATTAGGGGTGAATTTCTCATCGCAATGAAAATAGAGGCCCTTTTCTCCTCTTTCTTTCATTTTCTCTAGGCAAATTCATTTAAATGACATGACTCTATTTAGTTTTTGGTTGGTATAGGTGTTTTGTGTTTTCCCTATTGAGAGTTTTCCTATTCAACGTTGGTTATTGATCTTCTCTTCCACCATTTGTGTTAATGCAACTATGTGCATCATATCGATATGATTTAGTATTTGTACTTCTAATCAAATTTCTTCTTTATGACCACTAATGAAGCAACTTTGAAAG
The DNA here is from genome assembly GCA_028583015.1 of Wollemia nobilis. NCBI lineage: Eukaryota > Viridiplantae > Streptophyta > Pinopsida > Araucariales > Araucariaceae > Wollemia > Wollemia nobilis. Next base: position 3,945 of record JAQPPZ010000801.1, read on the forward strand.
AATGATGCATCGATTCTTGATGTAAGGTTCACCAACTTCTCGAATTGCGCTTGGCATTCTCTTATTGTAAATGTTTGGTGGAGTTTTGCGAGAGCCCCTGTAAAATCTTCGAATTTGCTTGGGTTGAATCGTAGAATTAGATTCTTTGTAAATTTAGTCCATGTGGGAGTACTTTTTATTTTTTCGTACCACTGGTACCATTGCATAGAGACTTTCTCTAAGTGAAAAAATGTGATGCGTACCTTTTGGGTTTTTGGATTTTGATATAAGAAGAAATATTGGTTCATTCGATATATCCAATTTGTGGGTTTGCCTCCATCAAATTTTGGGAAATCCAAATTTGTGGTTCAAGGTAAGATTGATGTGTGTGGTCCCCCTAGTAATGCTTGTTATAGGGGCATCATATTTTGTTGACCAAATTGTATTAATGCCATGTTTTGTTGTACCAAGTCTACAGAGTGATTTGTTGTGTCCATTTTTGTTGATAACTCTACATTGGTGGCATCAATTTTTACAGTTAATTATGTTACTTTTGCTGCTATCTTTATTTCCAAATCATCTTTCCAATTCATCATTCCTTGCAGGACCTCTTTTGTAACTTCTTTTGCAACCTATTTTGTAATATCTGGTGATCTTCTCCCATCTATCATGGTGTGGTTTTTTGTGTTATAGGAGTTCTTTGGAAAGGATGATTAATTTGCAATTTTTAGTTTGCAAAAATTGTGTTGCAAAATATTGCAAATTTTGCAAAAAGTTATCAACAATTTTGCAAAATTTGTTTTGATCTTGCCAAAATTTGATTTTCAACTTTTTGTTTGCAAAAATTTGAAAAACAAATGTTTTGATATTGCCAAAATTGGGTTTCAACTTTTATTTGAACTTTGACACCGTCGAACTATGGTGGTTTGGAGATCAAGCGACGAAGGAAAGGCAAGTGTTAGTGGGACATGAGGTTCAAGGCGCACAGAGCGGGGCATGAGAGTCGAGGTGGTGAGGTGCATGAGGGTCGAGGGTGAGAGCCGAGGTGACATGGCGGGGCATGAGAGTCGAGGCAACAGGATGCATGAGGGTCAAGGGTGAGAGCCGAGACAGCTGGACAAGGCATGAGAGTCGAGACAAGTATATTATAATAATATTATTATATACAATATAATAATTATTATTATAATAATATTATTTTAGAACATTATAATATAGTCATAATAATATTACTATTATGTACCTAATATAATTAATGCAATTATATTAGGTAGATAATAGCATATTATTTTCTATCTCAATTTCTTTGTACCTTTTGCATTCTCTTATTGTTTTAGGTAATGTTTTGGTCAAGCCTTGCTTTGTTAAACACATTCCATCACATTAGATAGTATGAAGAACATTAAAATCTATTTATCAAAATGAATTTTAATTAATCTAGAAGCATTAATGCCTATATTAATTAATAATTAAATATCAAATAGCCAAAGCAATTAAAATCATTAAAATAAAATGGTCAAACATCACTATTTTTATAATCCAAAGAAAACCAAAAACCTTTAATACCAAAACATGACAAGGGGTCCCCAAGAATTTTGGGGTGGTTGTGGAAACTCCACAAAAAATGGCGACTCTATTAGGAAATGCTCCTTAGCATTTTGGTGAGAATCCAAAAAGAAAATCTAAAAGCACACTCCAAACCAGAAAGCAGCAAGCATCAGCAAATGCATGGATAATGTCAATAGGCTCATAAGAACAACAAAATATTAGAATCATGCAATATTAGCTTTGTGTGTGTGAAGCACTCCATACCTTATTTTTTGCAACTTTTCCACATTGCATCACCAATTTTACCTGACTAGAATTATTGCAATGAATATGGAGGGCTTTGAGCGTAAAAAAATTATAGCATGGGCAACACATTCTATGGTAGCTTGAGTAAACACCTCAAAAATGTCTAACCATCTTAGGATCAAATGTGTGTGCGATGAATTCATTGATCTAGGGCTTGGTTATGAGTCGTCATCATCAAGGACCAATGTGTGCAAGTGGACCTTAGAGCTTTGAGGAATCATATTCTCAACCAAGGTGTGATGAGAATATAACCCTATCCTTTACTGCTCTAATCTTTGACCAAAATAATTAAATCGGTTATGGATGAGGTCATCAGACTAATCTATCCTCATGGAAAACATAAATATTAACCTTACGAGAGTCATGTCACCAGGCATGAGTGTACTCCACTATCAACCAAGCATCTATAGCCCCGGTGGAGGTTAACCCCATAGTCCAGTCCTCTTTGATTGGTTTTGCTCTCTCTCTCTCTCTCTCTATTAAAGAATTTTGGGGATGACTATCCATATTTTTGAGGGGCAAGTAGTACGATCCTTACAATTCAGTTTAGAGTTTTAGAGAATCAGATTCTCAACCAAGGTGTGATGAGAATTTCACCATATCCTTACTACTTTGATTTGTAAATCATGTTAGTGGTGATAACCATTGTTTTATGAGCATAAATATTGTAGTGGTAAAAACCACTATTCATGGACTATGTGCAAGGCGGGATAGACCAGAATTACCTTTTCACCTCACATACCCATCCAAGTATGGTTTCATATTATTTTACCCAAGATGTTGGACATGGATAGAAATGTGATAGGCCCAAGGCAACTTCAACAACAATTTCCCAACCTAAGATCTTCTTAGTGTTCTTTGTGCCTTTGATCCCAAGATAATTGGACATCACTTTCAGTGTTTGGTTTAGCATATGGGGGTGGATTGGTGATGATATTTATGTAATAAGAATATGCCTTTGAGACATGGGTGGATGATATGCAAAATCAAAGACTTCATGCTTCATGAGCTGCAAATAATATTCACATGTTCAAGCCTTTTTGCCATATGATTCCAATGTTTCACATCCTTTTAGTCTTGGTTGACATTCGTATACACATAGGCTGACCTCTTACTCCTACAATCAAATCCAAAAATAGACAACCTTGACACACTAAAAACTCCCTAAATTAAAGAAACAAGATCAAATAAACCAGAAATAAAACTAACAAGATAAAAAATCAAGCAAGCTGATTAATGTACATATAATACAATGACTCTACCCTTAGGCCTAAAAATAATGCTTTACATGAAGGCCATTGATGGGTAAGGCCAAATCCTTTCCATCCAAGGTTTTTAATCTAAAACTATTTTCACCTAGGACTTCGGATATTAGATAAGGTCCCAGCCACAAGCAATCAAAATTTTCATGTTCTCCCTTTTTCTCATGCCTTTTTATCCCACAACAAAACTAAACCTGAAACTTTAAAGACCTTAATTTTGGACCATTTATCAAACCACATTTTGATTATGTCTTGATGTTTGTTGAAATGAAGCATGGCTTCCTCCCTCTTCTCATCAAGATGCATTAATTGGGTTAATCTGGTTTCAAGTTTATTATCAGTCCCAATATATTATTTTATAAAATGTAAAGTTTGCAATTTCAAATTAGTGGGAAAAATAGGGTCTTTCCCATAGACTAAGTGATAAGGAGATGTCCCAATTGACTCCTTGCTTCTGGTCCTATCTACCCAAAGGGCAAATTTTAACTTACTATGCCAATCTCTAGGGTTCTTTTCAAGTAATTTTTTGATTATGCATAATAAATTTTTATTTTATGATTCTGCCAAACTATTTCCTTGGGGGTAATAATTGGAAGAGAATTTTAGACTCACCTTATTGTCGTATGTCCAATTTGCAAATTCTAAAGAGGAAAAGGCAAAACCTTTGTCACTTACTATGGAGTTAGGAATTCCAAAATGAGTGACTATGTTTTCCTCTAAAAATCTAATCACAACCTTGGAGGTGGTATTCTTAGTAGGTATAGCCTCTGTCCACCTTGTGCAGTAATCAATAGCGATGAGGATGAACTTATGGGAATCGGATGAGTTAGGATTTATCACCCCAACAAAGTCTAATTCCCATTGTGCAAATGGTCTCGTCTCTACCATTGACTGTAACGACATTGTTGCATTCCACTCTATGTTGGCTGCCACTTGGCATATGTGACATGTTCTTACATGTGCATGTGCGTCTTTAAACAAGTGGGGCCAATAATACCTAGCTCTAAGAATCTAGTGTGTTGTTGCGTTTGCTGATCCATGTCCAATTCCATACTTACCATGGAAGTCTTTGAGTACTTGGGTTGCTTCCTCTTGAGTAATGCAACAAAGGAAAATTCCTTCGTGATTCTTCCTTTCCTCTATAGTGATATCATTAACCTCATAATTTTGGCACATTATTGAAGGGTCAATTTTTGCGATAGCCTTGACCAAACCCTGTCCACACACTATCTTCATGGGCTTTATCTCTAAGTCAAATTATTGAAGGGTGGAAAGTCATTTCCCTCTTCTTTCACCTAGCTCATTCTGTAAGAACATGGACTTTACTGCAGGGTCATGAACTATAGCAAAAACTTTACTATGCATAATGTAATGCCTGAATTTTTTAACAGTTTTAAACAGGGCATACATTTGCTTATCTGGGATAGAATACCTCAGTTTCACGTCCTTCAAAGGAGAACTCAAAAAGGCTATAGGATTTTCAATGTTGTCTTCACTTTTCTAAGTTAACACACTTGCAAAAGAATGATTTGAAGCAAATGTGTAAACATAAAATGGTTTAGCATAGTTTAGACTAATGAGAATAGGGGCTTTGGAAATAGCATCCTTGATGCTTGTGAAGGCATCCCTATTTTCATTGTTCCACTTTATCAGAACATATTTTTTCAACATATCATTTAGGGGTTTGGCGATCTCGGCAAAACCTGAAATGAATTTTCTCACAAAGTCAATCTTACCAAAAAAGAACCTAAGCTCCTTTTTGTTATTGGGATGAGGAATATCCTGGATAGCGGCTATCCACTCTGGGTCTATAGCAATCCCATATTTCGAAATGACATGTCCTAACAACTTACCCTTTGTTACCCCAAATATGCACTTTTTTGGATTTAGGAAAATTCCATGTTCCCTGTACATTTGGAGTACTTTCCTCAAGTCTCTAACATGATCTTCCCTCTTCTTGGAGAAGACAAGAATATCATCTACATAGAAAATAATGCACTTACCAATGAGCCCCTTGAATGCAAAATCCATGGCTCTTTGGAAAGTGGCTCCAACATTCAACAAACCAAACGACATCCTCCAGTAGGCAAATGTTTCCCACTTCGTGGTGAAGGCCGTATTCATCCTATCATTTGGATATGTGAGAATTTGATTATATCCTGAGTATCCATCCAAGAATGACATAATTTTAGACCCATTTACCTTTTGGAGTATCTCGTCAATGGTGGATAATGGGTAATTGTCTTTTTGGCAAGCTTTGTTCAGGTTTCTAAAATCTATGCACAACTGAATCTCTCCACTCTTCTTCCTAACAGGGACAAGATTAGCCACCCATGTGGAATGCCTAACAAGGAATATGATTTTGTCTTCCAATAGCCTCTTCACTTCCTTCTCTATCAAGGGCTCTAGGATTGGGTTAACCGTTCTTTGCCTCTATCTAAAAGGCTTGGAATCAGGCTTCAGAGGAATAGTATGCATGATTACATTTTGGTCATAAGTTTTTAGCTCTTCATAGCTCCAAGCTATGCAATCAATGTATTCTCCTAAAACCTGAGCTATTGAATCCTTCTCTCATTGTGTGCATGCCTTTGCAATGAACACTTCATGTGGATCTACTGCACTCCCCAAATTGATTGAATTGCATGATTCCTTGGGGGATGATATTTTTCTTTCTTTTTTCTTTTGATATCCAATATCAAACAACTTTTCAAGAGAGGCCCTATCACTTGGCATCTCGTTCCATACTCCGGTTGTTCCTACTTCTACTTGCCTCCTCTCTTCTTCATCTATAACCCGATTTTCAAATATACTAGAATTAGTGACAAAACTAAAAATGTGTCTATCACTATCAAAGACCTGTAAATTCGTGACATTATCTAGTATGGAGGGGCAAGGCACTAACTCTATGGAAATATTTTTACATTTTTTATGGTCAACAGGAGAAAGCATGTTGGCCGCTACGACTAACGAATCAGCCATTTTATTATTTTTTCTTGAGATGAGGGAAATATTGAAAGCATCAAACTCATTAATTAATTTCCTCACTCTGGTTTTATAGAGGTTCAACCTCTTGTCTCTACAGGTATACTGCTCCTTGACCTATTTGACTACCAAATCTGAGTCTCTCGATGCCTTAAGGTATTTTACCTTTTCTCTTAGGGCCAACGAAAGTCCAAAAATTAGGGCTTCATACTCCACCACATTATTGGTGGCCAGGAACTGTAATCTATAGGCAACAAGCAAAGGATTACTACCAGGATATGTGAGCTCTACCCCAGCTCCCGCACCTCATTTTGGTTTGGACCCATCAAACTTTAGGGTCCACACCCTCTTGTTTTCTTTCGAAGTACAATGGTAAAGATTATCATTTTGGGACCCTTCTGCTATGTCCTCTATGTCAAAATTGTAAACCCTTAATTTTGTTTCAGTAAACTGAATCTCATTGGGTTTATTATACTCTGTAATCATCTCCCTAAGTCTGGGCTCTCTGTCTACCCGGATTTTGTTTGCAACTCCTCTCCATGGCAACCACATATGGGAGGAATCAATCACCACATAACCATTGAGATTTTTGCTCCAATCCTTGCCCAAAACCATGCCATACTTGGCAGCAATATTTAGAACAAGGATATCCATGTAATATTGGACCCTAGGCTCTAAGTTGATCTGAACTAGGATATATTTTACGACACCTACTACATCCACCATAGATCTATCCAATTGGACCACTTTGTTATTCGAATGAACAAGCTTAAGTCCTAGCTTTTGGCTTATCTCAAGAGGCATGATGTTGGCCGAGGCACCAGAATCAATCAAACAGTTGTGTAAATTCTTGCATGCGATCCTAACAATTATGAGAAAAGGGGGTACCTCTAGTTTCTCTTTCCTCATAGCAAGTTGGGGTTCTACAAATAACCTCATGAATTTGACTCTGGGAATCCGATCTCTTCCCCATGATTTTATCCTGCCCCAAAAATTGAGAGACCTCATCCATTGAGATATTGGTCTTGGTACTTTTCATGTCTTCTTCCAAATATAATGAATATTATAAAAATAATGAATATTATAATATAATAAAATAATATTATTATATACACTATAAATAATTAAATAATATTAAAAAAAAATCCTAAGGTACTCCTCACAATGAGTTTTAGGGCAAGTATTTAGCCCAAGCACTTCCCTCAGTTTCGAAATAATATATTAAAACTTTTTAATTAAAATAATATATTATAATTATTATAGTTATATAAAAAATATATTTACATATAATTGAAAAAATCCAGCATTTATCATAGAAATTTAATTAAGATATTACATATAGTACATTGAAAGCTCTTCGAAGATCATGGAACAAATTTTGAAGACTGTCCATTCAGTATTGCCATAGATTGCTTATCCTGTTGCATTGCCCTCTCAAAACCAGACCTATATACGGCGGGCTAGGGACATATTTCTACATTATCAAATCTCATCATAACAAAACTGAGATAACAACTACAATGGCAGGGGCTTTTCTATCATTGTTTGATTGTAGTAGATCATGTACAATAATTTAAAAAACCAAAACCACTATCATTACTATTAATCTAAAACTAATAACACAAAGTAATATTAGATATTAGTAACAACCATGGGCAAAGAAGAGATAAAACACAACATATATTTTTAATCCATGCTTGTTACCAGAAATTGAATTGGGAGCATTGATAATAGTTGTATGCTTGAGCCAATAGAAATTGGTTCTTCAAACTCTCTCCCTGGTAACCCATCTCAGCCTACATTTACTAAATGTCATAGCACCAAAAACCATAAATACTTTTCAACTAGAAAAAAATTTCACAACACTCACAAAATCTAATAATAATATCCCACATACTCAACATAAAAACAAAAACAAAACAAAAAGCACGCAATCTATCACACAAAAAAAATAGTCCAAATCAAACAATATAGCACAGCTATACAGATAACGGAATTTAGGTTATACATGAAGATTGGAATTGAAATTTTATTACATCAAGGTTTTCTAACTTTTCAATAGAACAAAATTATAACATTGTTAAAAGTTTAAAAACTAATTAAATAATAATAATAATAATAAATCTTAAATTTATTTTGAGATTATTAAAAAAAACTCATGCCCCACCCACTTGATTCGCTGTATGAGAACCATTTTTCCTACGGACCAGTAAGATAGAGAGGCCTTCAAACTAGAAATTTGGAAATTGACGTTAGAGGTCATTTTTTCTACGAGAGATTTTCATCGGCCAATTTAAATTTGAAACTGTTGTATGACAACACATAAGTGACAACTCACATTGAGGGAAATAACACCTGGGTTTCTATTTGAATGGTGAGAGTGAACAGGAATATTTGCGCATGAGTTGCATATAATTTTCAACTTTTTCAAATTGCACTAACCGTGGCTTGAAAATATTACATCATGGGACGCTTAATTATGGTGTGGGGATTCAGTTCATGTATATATTTCTGTGCGTGACTACACCCAGGTTCTGCATATCAGGAAAGCCAAAGCACTGGATTTAATGACAACATTCCATGGAAGGCCACGGTTGCTCTTTCGAACCACCCTTTCAGAAATGGCGACAGATGCATGACCACCCACCCAAACACAGCATAAAAGCTCAGCAAACACCTTATCTCTGAGCTCATATTCACCCCCCACCACCCAGGTCCAAACTTAACCGTAATAAAAATCCTACCAAAACACAACCGCCACAACAACATATAACCAAAACCCTAACCCCATCAATCCTAGCAAAACACAACCGCCACAGCATCATATAACCAAAACCCTAACCCCTTCAATCTCAACCTCTTTCACATAGATAGAATAGAACCAAAACCACACGATCCATAAAACCCCTTCAGAACAAACCACCAGATCCAGATGCTCCCAAAAATAAAGAATAACAATGAAAATATTTACGCTGTACTGTAGAAAAATAACTGTGAACAAATTTACCCTGCCATGTAAAGAAATAGCAATGGAAAAAATTACAGCAAACGGAGAAATAACACTGAAAATTTTCCCAAAAATAAAGAATAACAATGAAAATATTTACGCTGTACTGTAGAAAAATAAGTGTGAACAAATTTACTCTGCCATGTAAAGAAATAACAATGGAAAAAATTACAGCAAACGGAGAAATAACACTGAAAAATTTTAAGCTGCAATATACAGAAATCACAATGAACAAATTTGCGCTGCAATGTATAGAAATAACAATGAGAAATTTTATAGCGAATAGAGAAAAAAAATCACAGCAAATAGAATGAAAAACTTTATGTTACAGTTTACATAAATAACAATGAAGAAAATTTAAGGTGCAATTTAAAATACAGATTGATGTAGTACAGAAAGGACTGACTTAATCTGCAGTGCATTCAACTTTGGGTTTCTGTGCCTCCTTTGCGGTTTTGTTTCTGGGGATGGCGACGGTGGCTGTTGATAGAGTGAGAGGCGTTTTCCTTGTATACGCAAACCCCGACACCGTGGACTCGAACCCTGGACCTGCCAAAGCGCAGGGGATCCAACAGAGAAACCCTGCAACCAAAAGGATCTTTAAAATACGGCGGGTTCTGTCCATTGTGGCCATTGGGCGGTGTCGCTAATCTACCTGGTGCGCCCTGCCGCTGTGAAGGACCTGCAGGCCATCGCTAAACGGCTGATCGCCGGTAAGCAGCAGCAAGAGTGCTGCTAGACGTACATAGCCGTGCGCCGTGGAGTCCTCGAAAACACCCTCACTCGCCTCGGCGTGGAGCGTTTGAGCATTGAGGAAATTCAGAAGATCGGCTGGGAATCCCAGGAGGAAAAAATCAAGAAGGAGCAGCCTTTATGGTGACTTAACGACGAAGGCTACGGCCAAAACGAGCGATCCATGGTGACTTAACGACCAAGGCAAAGGCCAAAACAACCGTTGATTGAGGGGCGGCGGGAGAAGGACGAAAAGAAGGACAAAAAAATAATGAATGAAAAGACGAGAGAAAATAATTAAAAATTAATGCAATGAAAAAGACGTATCAGAAAAATTCAATTTTAAAATTTAATACAATGAAAAACCCGTATCAGGAAAATTTTAATAGCACGTAGGTAGAAAAAGTAAATGGATCGTGATAATAATTTCCTTCTCAAAAATATTGGTAGGCACAATCCAAAATGTAAAATTTAATAGTTGTATTTTTAAATAGAATTGGGAGGCAAACGGAATTTAAAATTAGTTTGTTTAACATAAAACTTAAATATGTGGCTTAGTTTCTCCAAAGTTTTACACAGTCATCAGAACGATGTAGATGATCTCTAGTTAAATAAAATCATGTGGCTGTTTTAAAAGCCAGTACTTGATATCCATTTCATTTTAAATGTGTACCTTACAATTCACACTTATTTCAGTTGAACGACCATGTGGTCATGTGATGACTTTAAATATAAGGGCTTTATAAATGAACGCCTTACCATGTCATTTTCATATTAACACTTTTCACCGAATTATGTCGCCCGCCTTCTGTAAATTTCAATTCCTTGTGCTTAGCTTCGTTAAAAGCAAAATAAGACAATACCAGCCTTTCTTCGACCATGGCTCATATATATATATACCAATAATTTTGATGTTTCACATGTGATTATTTGATGTTGGTGTTTCATATATATTTAGTTATTTAATTTTACATTTTAATACAGTTAATTTAAATTTTTAAATAAATTAAATTATTTAAAATTTCCTTTGTTAAGACTTCCGATTACCTTGTCTACAAATGAAAAAAATACACGAGCTTCTTGGATTATAATGTTTTCAACTCATCTTGATGATTTTTTTTTAATATTTAATAAGAGGTATTTTAATATGTATAACAGCCAACAAAATTGGCAATAATATATGATAAAGGATTGTTATCGACATAAGGATAATTTTAGATTATATAAATAATTTTCAAAGTGTTAAAACATCTTTATTTTTCTTTATAATTATTTATTAAAAAAAAATCTCAAAAGTTATGCTTTGTTGTACTTGGACAATATTTATACCATAAAAAATTTATTAATTTGATTTTTTTAATATCAAATAGAATTTCTTTTGTTGGATAATAAGGGGTTGTACTCAAGTCCCCCACCCTTGACAAATTACATCTCTCTTCTTTAGAGCTTGAGAGTTTACAAATAGATACACTTCTCATCTTAATTGAAATGTTATAACTAGAAACCTACATCATTTTACATAAAATGTTTGAATTCTTGATTTTCATTTTTTGAATCTATTCAATTTTATGTATTAATCCAGAATATGGCATCTTTCTTGACATTTTCCTATAGCAACCTTCACAATGCCAAAAATTCACTTCTATTATTTATGTCTTGCATCTTAGTAGAGTAATATTTCCAAAACACCACACTATCATAGTTCGCTTTACCAAATCTAGATTGCTAGTTTCCTTCATGAAACACAAGTGCAACCATAAAATTTATAAAAATTAGTCTAAATGAAAACATATTATTGTTATAAAATAAAGCAGATATCACCAATGGACAACATTAAAGTAAATCTTAATCATTAATTGACTCAAGCAATCAACATTTTATTGTCAACTTCAACTAAACTTTCTACTTCCTCTACCCATGGAAAGGAGAATATAACTTCACGATCCTCAATCAAAACCCCTCTATTGGCTAGTTTATCTACACATTTGTTTCCTTTCCTTTAATATATGTGTAAACTTGATTTCTTCAAACTCTTTAGCAAGATCTTGAATTTCCATAATTATCTCTTGTATGTTCTATGGAGCCTTTGCTTTCCTCAAAATTATATTTATTACTATGAGAGAATCACCTTCCATCCATACTCTATTCTATTTCATTTGTTTACATATTTTTAACCCTTCTAAAGCTTCCCAAGCTTCAGCTTCATTATTTTTCTTAAATCCACTATTGAATGCATAATGAGATAAATCCTCTCCTCTATAATTTCTAATTATTCCTCCTCCTCCTGCTGGTCCTGGATTTCCTTTAGATGCTCCATCAAAATTCAATTTAACCCACTCCACATCTAGTGGTTCCCACCTTATATTCTTTGCCTTTTTTTATTCTCTTGTAACCAACATCATAATTCCATTTAATGACTTGACTCCATCTATCAAGGCTCTCTACTTCCAAAGTAGGGATTGGGTGAGTTGATAGGGTTGGTTTAGACTCCTCTATGGCCAAACATATCTTCTTTTTCATTACCTCTAAACTACTTTCCTTTCCTTTCCTTTAAAAATTCTTCTATTCTTTTATAGCCATTTAGTCCAAAGTATTATATCTTTTGATATATCCCATATTGTCTGTAAAGCCTCACTTTTATAATTGCTCTACCATTGCTTTCACCAATCTTCAATTATGTTATTCATCACCATACATTTTCTAAACATATTAAGAATCCATTACCATAGATTCCAGACTATTGAGCAATGTTCCAAGAGATGGTCTATACTCTCCTCATCCTTTTTACAAAAAAACACATTGAGAGGGGCCATGAAAACCCCTTTTCATAAGGTTATCCCAAGATAAAATTCTTCTATGACCTACTAGCCAAACAAACATTTTGACTTTAGGAATGCTTGGACTATCCCAAATATCTCTCCATATTCTAGTGATATTATTATTTTGTTGGTGTTGTACATTATATCCACTTCTTGTTGTGTATTCTTTTGAGCTATTCAACTACCAAATCAATTTATCCTTGGCTCCCCTCGAAATAATCACAGTTGTTATCTTTCTACTCAATTGCCTCCTAGCATCAATGTCTTGTATACTTGTAAAAAAATCTTCTTTCCATTTGTATCTTCCTTCTCGATCCTTGTACAAAGTGTTTGAAATCCTATCACCATATTTATCTTGAAGTAATCTCATCCAAGGTTTCAAAATTGGATCTAAATTGAGTGATTTTTTATCACACCAAGTATTCATCCAAATAGATTTTTTTCTCTAGTTCCCACCACCCATATTAAACCTTTAATCATAAGATCAATAGATTTTTGTAAACCATTCTAAAGAGCAGAACCATTTGATAGAGAGAATGCAATAAATATTAAACTTGGGTTATTGGGATCAACATACTTACTTAGAAGAATTCTTGCTCATTGTATTTGACTCTCTTAGTATAATCTCCAGATTACATTTTCCCTAAGAGCTAAGTTTTCTTCTGTAAGAACTCTTAAACCAAGACCTCCCCTAGTTTTATCATCACACTAGTTTCATGTTATCATGTAAACCTAACCATAAAACGGGTCGTATAATATAGATTAAACTATTTTCAACTGATTTTGGCATAGAATACAAAGACATAAAATATGTTGAAATGGCTTGTAAGATTGACATAATTAACTGCACTCTTCTTGCTAATGATAACCATCTACCTTTCCAAACTAGAAGTTTTTTTTAAACTTTACTAATAACTGGATTCCATAAGTCTATCCTCATTCTCCCCTTAGATAAAGGTATCCATAGATAAGTTGTTGGTAAATTTACCTCCTCCATTTGAAGCAACCTGTAAATTATTGCTTTGATATTAGCATGAGTGTTAAGAAAGTAAATTTTGGATTTAATCCTATTAACTTTTTGCCCTGAAGCTTTTTTGTACTCTTTTAAAATGTATTCAAAGCTCTAGCCTTATTTATATTTGCCCTTCCAAAAAGGGTTGTATCATCTATAAATTATTGATGGGTGATGTTATCGATGTTATTATTAACCTTAAGTCCACTTATAAGCCCATATTTGTAAGCCTTTTTAAAGTTCCTACTCAAAACCTCTACCATAATAATGAACAAATAAGGAGATAGAGGATCTCCTTGTCTAAGACCTCTCTTAGCTTTAAAATATTTTGTCACAAACCCATTGACCAAAATTAAATAAGAAACTAAAGAGACACAAGCTTTAATCCATCTAACTCATTTATTTCTGAAACCAAACTTTTCTAAAACTACAAAAAGAAAGTCCCATTTAACCCTATCATAGGCTTTACTCATATCAAGTTTTAAGATCATTACTTTATCTTTTCTTGAAGCTATTGAATGTATAACTTGATGGGCTACTATGATCCCAATCAGAATTTATCTCTCTTTCACAAATCCTCCTTGCTCTTCTGAAATGATTTTATCTAACAAAATTTTTGATCTATTTGCCATCACTTTGGAAATAATCTTATATGTCATATTACATAGGCTTAAGGGTCTAAAAAAATCAAATAATTAAGCATCCTTCTTTTTGGAATTAGGGTAAGATATATTGCATTTATTTTATAAGGTATGTATTGTTTTACCCTAGATTGTTCCACTACCACCACTAAAGAATCCTTCACTATATCTCAATTATATTGATAAAAATCTATAGAGAGCCCATCTAGACTTGGGGATTTATCCTTATTAAAAGAGAAAAGAGCTAAATGAACTTCTTCTAGATTAATAGGCTCCATCAATTTTCTATTGTCTTCATTCATTATAACTAAAGGAACATCTTGAAGAAGTTTATCATTAAGAACTTCGGTCTCCTCTGAACCAAGAATATTCTGATAAAAATACTTTGCCTCTTTCCTAATTTCACTTTGATCTTCAATCCAAACCCCTTTTATTGATTTAATTCTACTAATTTTGGAATTTGATCTCTGTACTATAGCCATCCTATGAAAAAAATTGTATTTTTATCCCTTTATTTTAACCAAGTTTATCTTGATTTTAATCTCCAAAATTTCTCTTTCTTACTCAAAATATTATGATATTCACTAAGCAACTCTCTTTCCTCTAAGCTTGGATTATTATGATCACCTTTTTAGAATTTTGAAAGTTTATCTTTTAGTTCTTCTTTCTTCCCAAAAATATTTCCAAAGGTGTTCTTGTTCCATTCTTTTAATCTAGATGTCATAGATTTAACTTGATTTGGAAGAGCATACAACCCATCATTACCTAAATAATTCCACATTTGAGCTATCATATAAGTAAATTGAGGATGGTCTTCCCACATCTGCTCGTATTTAAAATATGATATTTTTGAATTCACTTACCACCACTTTAACTCTTATTGGCCAGTGATCTGAACCAATCCTTGTTAAGGTATTAATTTTAGCACAAGTTCTTTCATCTAGCCAATGATCGGAGAGAATGCATCTGTCTAATTTTTTTGCTATTAGATTCTAGCCTCTCCTGTTGTTGGTCTAAGTATAGTTGTCTTCTTCAAACTCAACTTCCCATAGATTATTATTTTGAATAAAAGCTGAGAAATATTTCATACTTTGGGTTACTTTTCTAATTCCCCCAAAAAATTTCATCCAACTTGGTTGTGGCATTAAAATCTCCAATGATCATGAATCAGGTTTCTTGGTCTTTACTTCTCATAAAGGCTTCAATCCCATTCCAAACTTCTAATCTACCTGACTGAGTTGTAGGTCCATAGACATTGATAAGGATGAAACAAATATCTGCAAAGTAGCAAGTGACTAAAGAGACTATCCAATACCTAGTTTTATGAATGGTTACACAAGAGGTTCTAAAAGGATTTCAACAAGTTAGAATTCCCCTTGTCGCTCCTTCAAAATCCATAGCATCCCATTCACATCTTGCCCATACTACTTTCATAGTTTTTGAAACTTCTTCTTTTGTCATTTTAGTTTATTGGATACAAATAATATCAGGTTTATTACTTAAACATAGGTCCCTAATACACCTCTGCTTTGAGGGGGCATTAGCACCCCTATTATTCCATGAGATGATAATCATGTCTCATCAGGGGCTTTTGGCCTCGCATGTGTATTACCAATATTATTGTGTTTTTTGGTAAAGAGAAGTTCAACCAACTTAGTTTGTGTTCCTTTCTCTATGTTTGCTCTTGCTTCCCTCGATCTTGCTTGATAATTTGAGGGTTTTCCTCTTTTTTCTTGCCTATATCAAGAATAGGTCTTATTATTCTATTCCTCAATATTCTTTCATAATTTTATTTTTCATAATATTTATCCTAACCCGACTCTATTATAGAATATTTTTACTTATTCTGTTCATTTTCTAGTATTTCCTTATTAATGGCAAAAAAATTAACTTCTAAAACTACATTTTCTTTACTAGTTTTTTTCTCTTGAATGGTGCATGGTACTTCAAGAGAGTCTTCAAAATCTAATGAGACACATTCCTTAGGTTCATCAAGAATGTTCTTCCTTAAATCAGGATCATACTAAATAGATGGTTCCTTATTAACATGTTGAAATTGTTGTATTGTGTCCTCTAAGTTTTGATCTACTTTTTCTTCATAGGCTAAAGCCTCAAAAGAGTTGGTATTTCTTCCAATATCCTTTCTTACTAGTCTCCATTATTTATTTTCTTTTATTTTTTTAGATCTATTTTTTAGAAGTTGAAAACCATCTTCATCCATAACCATTTGTAAGTTTCTCTTGCAGTTTTCTACATATGATTATGTTGGCTCTTCTTAGGGAATGATCTCTCAATATGCCCCACCTCATGACATCTTCTACATCTAAAATATATGTTTTCATAATCTATAGTTTGGGTCCACATCTTATCCCTATACTTAAGAATGATTGATTTTGGTAAAACTTTACTTATATCAATCATGACCAATGTTTGAGCATAAATAGCCAAGAATCCATCTTTTGTCGTATTTGAAATCTCAAGGAATTCTCCTAGAGTGTTGTCTATTGCATTGATATATCCCATATTGTCTGTAAAGCCTCACTTTTATAATTGCTCTACCATTGCTTTCACCAATCTTCAATTATGTTATTCATCACCATGCATTTTCTAAACATATTAAGAATCCATTACCATAGATTCCAGACTATTGAGCAATGTTCCAAGAGATGGTCTATACTCTCCTCCTTCTTTTTACAAAAACACACATTGAGAGAGGCCATGAAAACCACTTTTCATAAGGTTATCCCAGGATAAAATTCTTCTATGACCTACTAGCCAAACAAACATTTTGACTTTAGGAATGCTTGGACTATCCCAAATATCTCTCCATATTCTAGTGACATTATTATTTTGTTGGTGTTGTACATTATATCCACTTCTTGTTGTGTATTATTTTGAGCTATTCAACTACCAAATCAATTTATCCTTGGCTCCCCTCGAAATAATCACAGTTGTTATCTTTCTACTCAATTGCCTCCTAGCATCAATGTCTTGTATACTTGTAAAAAAATCTTCTTTCCATTTGTATCTTCCTTCTTGATCCTTGTACAAAATGTTTGAAATCCTATCACCATATTTATCTTGAAGCAATCTCATCCAGGGTTTCAAAATTGGATCTAAATTGAGTGGTTTTTTTATCACACCAAGTATTCATCCAAATAGAAATTTTTCTCCAGTTCCCACCACCCATATTAAACCTTTAATAATAAGATCAATAGATTTTTTTAAACAATTCCAAAGAGAAGAACCATTTGGTAGAGAGAATGCAATAAATATTAAACTTGGGTCATTGGGATCAACATACTTACTTAGAAGAATTCTTGCTCATTGTCTTTGACTCTCTTAGTATAATCTCCAGATTACATTTTCCCTAAGAGCTAAGTTTTCATCTGCAAGAACTCTTAAACCAAGACCTCCCCTAGTTTTATCATCACACAACTTGCTCCATTTCACCAAAGAAAATTTCATGTTATCATGTAAACCTAACCATAAAAAAGGTCGCATAATATAGATTAAACTATTTTCAACAGATTTTGGCATAGAATGCAAAGACATAAAATATGTTGGAATGGCTTGTAAGACTGACTTAATTAACTGCACTCTTCCTGCTAACGATAACCATCTACCTTTCCAAGCTAGAAGTTTTTTTTGAACTTTACTAATAACTGGAATCCATAAATCTATCCTCATTCTCCCCTTAGATAAAGGCATCCTTAGATAAGTTGTTGGTAAATTTCCCTCCTCCATTTGAAGCAACCTGTAAATTATTGCTTTGATATTAGCAAGAGTGTTAAGGAAGTAAATTTTGGATTTAGTCCTATCAAATTTTTGTCCTGAAGCTCTTTTGTACTCTTTTAAAAAGTTATTCAAAGCTCTGGCCTTATTTATCCTTGCCCTTCCAAAAAGGGTTATATCATCTACAAATTGTTGATGGGTGATGTTATCGATGTTATTACTAACCTTAAGTCCACTTATAAGCCCATATTTGTAAGCCTTATTTAAGTTCCTACTCAAAACCTCTGCCATAATAATGAAAAAATAAGGAAATAGAGGATCTCCTTGTCTAAGATCTCTCTTAGCTTTAAAATATTCTATCACAAACCCATCGACCAACACTGAATAAGAAACTAAAGAGACACAAGTTTTAATCCATCTAACCCATTTCTTTCTAAAACCAAACTTTTCTAACACTGCAAAAAGAAAGTCCCATTTAACCCTATCATAGGCTTTACTCATATCAAGTTTTAAAATCATTGCTTTCTCTTTTCTTGAAGCTATTGAATGTATAACTTCATGAGCTACTATGATCCCATCCATAATTTATCTCTCTTTCACAAACCCTCCTTGCTCTTCTGAAATAATTTTATTTAACAATGATTTTGATCTATTTGCCATCACTTTGGAAATAATCTTATATGTCATATTACATAGGCTTAAGGGTCTAAAAAATCAAACAATTAAGCATCCTTATTTTTGGAATTAGGGTAAGATATGTTGCATTTATTTTATAAGGTATGTATTGTTTTACCCTAGATTGTTCCACTAGCACCAATAAAGAATCCTTCACTATATCTCAATTATATTGGTAAAAATCTATAGAGAGCCCATCTGGACTTGGGGATTTATCCTTATTAAAAGAGAAAAGAGCTAAATGAACTTCTTCTAGAGTAATAGGCTCCATCAGTTTTCTATTGTCTTCATTCATTATAACTGAAGGAACATCTTGAAGAAGTTTATCATTAAGAACTTCGGTCTCCTCTGAACCAAGAATATTCTGATAAAAATACTTTGCCTCTTTTCTAATTTCACTATGATCTTCAATCCAAACCCCTTCTATTGATTTAATTCTACTAATTTTGGAAGTTGATCTCTGTACTATAGCCATCCTATGAAAAACTTTGTATTTTTATCCCCTTATTTTAACCAAGTTTGTCTTGATTTTAATCTCCAAAATTTCTCTTCCTTACTCAAAATATTATGATATTCACTAAGAAACTCCCTTTCCTCTGAGCTTGGATTATTATGATCACCTTTTTAGAATTTTGAAAGTTTATCTTTTAGTTCTTCTTTCTTCCCAAAAATATTTCCAAAGGTGTTCTTATTCCATTCTTTTAATCTAGATGTCATAGATTTAATTTGATTTGGAAGAGCATACAACCCACCATTACCTAAATAATTCCATGTTTGAGCTATCATATCATTAAATTGAGGATGGTCTTCCCACATCTGCTTGTATTTAAAATATGATCTTTTTTTAATTCACTTACTACCACTTTAACTCTTATTGGCCAGTGATATGAACCAATCCTTGTTAAGGTATTAATTTTAGCACATGTTCTTTCATCTAGCCATAATCGGAGAGAATGCATCTATCTAATTTTTTTGCTATTAGGTTCTAGCACCTTCTGTTGTTGGTCTAAGTATAGTTGTCTTCAAACTCAACTTCCCATAGATTATTGTTTTGAATAAAAGCTGAGAAATATTTCATACTTTGGGTTAATTTTCTAATTCCCCCAAAATTTTCATCCAACTTGGTTGTGGTATTAAAATCTCCAATGATCATGAATCAAGTTTCTTGATATTTACTTCTCATAAATGCTTCAATCCCATTCCAAACTTCTAATATACTTGACTGAGTTGTAGGTCCATAGACATTGATAAGGATGAAACAAATATCTGCAAAGTAGCAAGTGACTAAAGAGGCTATCCAATACCTAGTTTTATGAATGGTTACACAAGAGGTTCTAAAATAATTTCAACAAGTTAGAATTCCCCCTACTCTCCTTCAGAATCCATAGCATCCCATTCACATCTTGCCCATACTACTTTCATAGTTTTTGAAACTTCTTCTTTTGTCATTTTAGTTTATTGGATACAAATAATATTAGGTTTATTACTTAAACATAGGTCCCTAATACACCTCTGCTTTGAGGGGACATTAGCACCCTTTGTATTCCATGAGATGATAATCATGTCTCATCAGGGGCTTTTGGCCTCACATGTGTATTACCAATATTATTGTGTTTTTTGGTAAAGAGAAGTTCAACCAACTTAGTTTGTGTTCCTTTCTCTATGTTTGCTCTTGCTTCCCTCGATCTTGCTTGATAATTTGAG
Source organism: Wollemia nobilis (assembly GCA_028583015.1). Taxonomy (NCBI): domain Eukaryota; kingdom Viridiplantae; phylum Streptophyta; class Pinopsida; order Araucariales; family Araucariaceae; genus Wollemia; species Wollemia nobilis. Next base: position 24,347 of record JAQPPZ010000801.1, read on the forward strand.
GGTTTTCCTCTTTTTTCTTGCCTATATCAAGAATAGGTCTTATTATTCTATTCCTCAATATTCTTTCATAATTTTATTTTTCATAATATTTATCCTCTCCTAGCTCTATTATAGAAGCTTTTGACTTATTTTGTTCATTTTCTAGTATTTCCTTATTAATGGCAGAGGTATTAACTTCTAAAACTATATTTTATTTACCCTAAATGATGCATGGTACTTCAAGAGAGTCTTCAAAATCTAATGAGACACATTCCTTAGGTTCATCAAGAATTTTATTCCTTAAATCAGGATCATACTAAATAGACGGTTCCTTATTAATATGTTGAAATTATTGTATTGTGTCCTCTAAGTTTTGATCTACTTTTTCTTCATAGGCTAAAGCCTCAAAAGAGTTGGTATTTCTTCCAATATCCTTTCTTACTGGTCTCCATTATTTATTTTCTTTTATTATTTTAGATCTATTTTTTGGAAGTTGAAAACCATCTTCATCCATAACCATTTGTAAGTTTCTCTTGCAGTTTTCTACATATGATTATGTTGGCTCTTCTTAGGGCATGATCTCTCAGTATGCCCCACCTCATGACATATTCTACATCTAAAAGATATGTTTTCATAATCTATATTTTGGGTTCACATCTTATCCCTATACTTAAGAATGATTGATTCTGGTAAAATTTTACTTATATCAATCATGACCAATGTTTGAGCATAAATAGCCAAGAATCCATATTTTGTCGTATTTGAAATCTCAAGGAATTCTCCTAGAGTGTTGTCTATTGCATTGAAGGTATCTATTTCCTAAAATTCAATGGGCAACCCAAACATCCTAACCTAGACTGGTACTAGGTATAGATTTATATTTTCAAGTGAAAAGCCTTCATACCAGTGGGTAAGGAAGAGTCCTGCTCTTCCCATAAACCAAGGACCCCCTTTTAGGATTTTTTCTCTTTCTTCCCTAGAAAAAAAATGGCTAGGAAGAAACCTTTGGGAAGAAATGATAGAATCACTCCTAGAGACTTCCAACTCCTATCAATCCATTTTATCAAGGCTAAAACCCTTGGCCAATACCCATTAACTTTACCAAAAACTGCCCTATCTTGGAGCAATGAGGATCTCTCTGAGGTGCACTCACTAACCTCTACCACTAGAGATGATTCTAAATATTTAACTATAAATCGGTCCATGGCAAGGAAACTAAAACTCAAAATCTATTGAAATTTATCTGAATATCTTATAGAAAATATAATATTTGATAAAAACTTTATAAACTTCTCATGCACAATTTCTAAGATAAAGAAAGGGAAAAAAACTTAGCTAAAAAATTCCTTGTCCAGATAGAATGTTTTGCCACACTAGAGTCCTAG
>JAQPPZ010000802.1:0-256586 GCA_028583015.1 Wollemia nobilis
CGATGTGAAGACCAGACATAGACCTCCCTTGTATACGACCCCATGCAGGATCCTATACAAGCGACAAAGTACAAAGTCGCCCCATTTAAGATCCTATACAAGCGGCAAAGTACAAAGTCGCCCCATGCATATTCATACCCGTGGTCTCTCATGTCATAGACTATGTCTAAGAGCACCCATGGTAGTCTGCATCCGCTCTGGTGGCGTAGAAGTAAGCCACCAACCACTCTTGCCAAAACCTGAGTCAACCTAGATGCCTCAGACATCTGCTATAGTGACTCGATGTTCACTTTGCCCTTCTACAGGGTGAAGCTCGGGTCTCCAGTGAGCCTCATCATCGCATGGCCCTGATTGGCCATAGGCATCATTAGCTATCCTTGTATGGTGATCCTCATGATCCTCCATACGTCCTCTAGAGTGGGAGCCATCTCCCCTATCGATAACTGGAAACAAGACAACCTCGGATACCACCTCTTTGCTAAGGCTGTCAGTAGCCCCATGTCAGTCGGTACTTGTGGCATCTTTGCCACATGCTGTAGACCGACCTATGCTAGTTGGTCACGCTCTACCTAGTCGAGCATGGCTATGTCATCTCTTAGTCCACCGTATTTCCATTCTTGGCTCTTTAGTAAACCTTTCTACAAAAAAAACAATAAAACAACAAAATCATTAATAAATCAATCATTTAAATCAAATTAAATCAAGTTAAAGATTATATCATCCACCATTGGATGATATCGTCCCAAATTAAGCAAAATCATCCTTTGTGAGGATGAAATCGTCTTTGATTTCATAACTTGGGGATCGTCCCTTGTTGGACAAAATCACCCCTAATTTGTTGATTTCGTCCTCAAATGAAATCGATGATATAGGGATGATTTCGATGAAATCGATACGATTTTGTTTCGATGACGTCGACGGCCTAAAAACGGCCGCGATGCCCCAAAAAATCAAATTTAAATAAAAAAACTTGCACAAAGTTAAATCAAACCTAATCTACTAGGATTAGATCCTTACCCATAGCCTGCGTCGGACCTCTGTCGCTCTGTGCACTGTCTCCACCATTTTTTTTTCTCTACAGAGCTCTGGAACAGTAAAAATGAATTAGGGTTTTACCCTATTTTCTTAGTTTTATTTAAAATCAACATTTTAATTTTTGCTTTTCCACGTTTTTACCTCAAACATACGATTTGGGTAAAAACACGGAGGAGGCACCATAGTCAGCATTCGTGCGATTCGACCAAGAATCATCGTCTAAAAAATTGAGTATATTTTTGCTTTCTCGTAAAACGGGAAAAAACTCGTCTTTAACGCATTTTCTTCAAAAAATTCGCTAAAGAGGGGGCAAAATGTAGCACCCTAAAATTGGCACGGTTAAAACCTAAGTAAAAATATAAAAGATAAAAATTTGAATTTCAACCCCAAACTGCCCGTTAAACCGCCTGTTACCCACTTTCCCCATTTTTCGTGCCATTTTTAAGATTTGTTTTGACCATTGGACGATATCGTCATAGATTAGACAAAATCATCCTCGATTTGATGAATTCGTCTGGAACAGAACATCCAGATGATTTCGTCCCAAAAACAAAATTTCATAATTAGCTTCTATTTCAATAGCCTCTCCAGCTTGGACAGAAATGCATCTGTGTAGTTGGAGATTTCCCCGTTGGAGATCTCCCATATTGGGATGATCCCCAACCTCCTAAACCTCTTCCTAATTCTATATAAACTAGGATTTTTCTAGTTTATCCCCTTGAACCCCCTAAACCCCTTAGTTGATGGATTTCATTACAGAATTAGTTCCTTATTCCCTCGCACTACTATCTGTATTCTGTATTTTGCATTTTCTTGCAGGAACTCTACTATTTTTTAGTCGAATCTAGCTCGGATCATCATGGATGATCTCGGATGATTACGAATTATTTTGTCATGGAGCGCAGATAATCTCATACGATTGGAGGTGATCCTGACTGTAGTCTAGATTGGGGGCAATCAAAGTCTAGAGTTTGCATTTCCTTAGCTTTCTCTACATTTTTCCTATTGTATTTTTGCACTGTCTTGAATTATTATGTTTTTTGCATCTTGGAGTTCACCTCATTTAGCATAACCACATGATAAAGTTAAAATCAATCATTAAATCTACTACATTTCCTTATTTGTTATTGGAATCCATTATTTAGACATGTTTGCTATCATTTCTACCATTATCCTTTGCTTCTGCACTTGCATATTTGGCATTTTGTGTTTGTTTTTGTGATTGCAGGTTTTTGACGAATTCGTTTGACGAATTCGTCAGATTTTAGACGATTCTGTATGATTTCAGATGACCTTCTGTGATTTGGGAAGATCTTGTGAAATATCAGACGATTATGTATGAATTGAGGCGATCTGAACTGTTACAAGACTCAAAATCTTCATCAAAAATCCAAAATCAGGTATGACATATTCTAGCTAGCATATTCTCTATTATTAGCATTCATTCCCATTTTTTGTATTCATTTAAATTAACATTGGCATATAGAATAGTTTAGATTCATCTTGGCCAAACCTAGGAGTTGAATGATCAAGTATAAAAATGAACACATCAAACTCACTGTCAACCTAGGCATGGAAACTGCCATTCAAAAGTTTCTTTGTGAACCCACCATCCATAAAAAATTCACCCTTATACCCCTCCCCCGAGAGGCGGGACCTTCCAAGGGCCTCTCAGTCCGAGGTATTGTCCCATCCTTTTCACATCCCCATTTCGGGCACGGATCCTATAGCCTGAAGGTAAGGATGTGAAAAATTTGGAGTGATACAGTGTCCCTTCCACACTTCATTGTATCAAATATATCCATAATGGCTTAGTCCACTGCATTCTTGTCGACAGTGATCCATTTAAATTCTACAATATCATCACTCTCCCACCTGGTCCACCTCTATCTTCCACTCAATTTGCCCTCACTTCACGTCGGCCCCTTCACAATCTCATCCACTCCCAACTAATCTAAGAAACATCACTTATACCTCTTCCAACCCTCCACAACCTCCAACTTTATAGCCTATTCTCATATTTTCTCATCAGCATTTATCTCCTTTCACACCACCTCTTCCATTTACCTTTTTTGCTACACCTTCCACTTCATCTTCATCTAGCAGTCCCTTAATTATTCCTACATATCCTATGTCACATCTTCTCTTTGTACCTTGTTCCACTTGAATACGGGTAATCTCTAGCTCCACTACCACTGCTTCCATTCCCACTTCCCAATTCACCCATGCCAATCATCCTATCACTGGAAAACTTGTTGAATGCTATGAGTGGACACAACATGCCTCTCGACTTGATGACTAGTTAGCCCAATCCACTACTTTCACTTACACCCCTTCTCTCACCACTCAATATATGCCTGCTCCATCATATTTGATACCATTGAGGGGGTCCTCCCCTCAACCTGAGCATACAACCCCTTCTCATGTCTCCATAGTCATGACCACACTATGTCCTGGTGAGTATAACATAAGCAATGCTTGAGTCCTCCCATCCAACATCCAATCAACCCATGACTTTGGTCGTCCTCATGGTATGCCCTTGACTATTGGGGCAATGGTTCCTTTAGGTCCTTCCAATAATTGCACAAATTTTGTATATGGGGGATTTGACTCATCTATAGATCCTTCAACACCTCCACCACCACAGACTTGATTTTGTGGTAACCTGGACCACATGTCCAACCCTGAATTTACCTAGAATTATTTACGTATGTATAAATGGTATGGTTATGGCCTTGGGAGATATGAATAGGGATGTCATACCTATATTCATCCTCCCCCATGCAAACTTACTGATCAATCTGATATTGGTTACCATACCCCAATAATTAGTGCACTCATGTATGACTTGCAAAATCTGGAAAATGATCCTATAAACCCCCTTCCTGATGAGGAATTTGAGGCTATTCCTTCAACACGTAGCTCTTCCCCGCATTCCATGTTTGATATCCCATTCACCTTATTTCCACCATCCTCATCGCTTAAACCATTATCTCTCCATGAATTCAAAACTCTTTCTCACCACTTCACCTCCTTGTCACTTGATCCACCCTTACCAGAATATCCTCCTTCTCCACTACCATCTATTCTATTCTTACTTGTTCGTGATATACCACTACCATATGGTCCTTTTTCTCATTCTCCTTCACCACCTATGGTGTTAAACTTAGGTTAAAACCAACCATTTTTGAATTCATTATTATCTTCATTTGATTCATCCCAACCCTCATCACCTACATATCCTATATCTAGTGCTTTAGTCAATATATTTTTTGTTGACTTGTATGCCCCACTATGATATCTAAACCATCCCACTTACACCCCACCTCCTATACATAATTTCATCATTCTCGATGATATCTCCAAAACCCCCAATGCTGCTGAATTCCTCCCAACACCCCACATGCTCCACTCTATAAATGCACCATTACTACCATCCCACCTCACTTGCCATGGATTATCATATAGATCTTTATCTTGATGATGAATTCTAGCTCCTCGAGTCCATCGAAAACCTTCACCTTATTCCCACACCCTCTCAACTTCATGATGGTTCTCACATGCTTGTCAAGCACACCATTGAAGTTGACATCAACAATAATATGAAACACCCTCATATCATTTTACTTGATGCCAATCTATCTGAAGAAGAGCATGTCCTTTATACCAATTTCCTTAGGCTCTATATTAAGGTGTTTTCCTGGTCCTATATGGATATGTCAAGCCTTGACCCATCGTTAGTCGTGCACAACCTTGTCCTGGATGATAATGTCAAACCTGTCTAATAGAAGTTGCATCGCATGCATCACACTATTGCACTTATGGTTAAACAAGAGTTACAAAAACTCCTTGATGTTGATTTCACTGTACCTATCGATTACCTTGAGTGGGTTTCAAACATGGTCCACATTAGAAAACCCAAATGAGGTATTTGCATTTGCACTTATTTTAGGGATATTAACAAAGCTTTTCCCAAGGACAAATTTTCACTTCCTAATATTGACACTTTGGTCGATGTTACAGTTGGACATGAAATATTGTCACTCATGGATGGTTTCTCTGGTTATAATCAAATTCATGTAAATCCAACAAACCAACACAAAATCTCTTTCATGACCCCCTGTGGAACTTTTAGCTACAAGGTCATGCCATTCGGCCTCAAAAATGTTGGGGCAACTTACCAATGTGCCACGACCTACATATTCCATGATATGATGCACAAAATTATTGAAGACTACGTTTATGACCTCATTTCTAAATCCAAAACTCATGGTCAGCATCTTGAAGACCTGCGTCAAATATTTGATCATCTATTGGAACATAATGTCTGATTAAATCAAAATAAATGTGTCTTTGGTGTCACCATGGGAAAAATATTGGGTTTCAAAATTTCACAAAAAGGCATTGAAGTAGATCCCACCAAAGTCAAATCTATCCTTGACATTACGCAGCTTACAAGGAAGGATCCAGTCTATCTGATGATTCATCACCCAAGTTTTCGATAAGTGTCAGTCGTTTAATCACCTTTTACAAAAGGGGTCCCTTTTAAATGGGATAGTAAATGCCAAGCTACATTTTATTCCATCAAATCATATCTCACATCCCCATTGTTCCTAATTCCACCCTATCTAGAATACCCATTCCACCTGTACATTTTCACTATCGATGTCGCATTGAGCACACTTCTGGCTCAAAATAATGAACGTGATCAATAGAAAGTTATATACTATATCAATTGCACATTAATTGATTATGATATGTGATATGCTTACATGTAAAATATCTACCTTGCCATTGTCTTTGCTACCCAAAATTTGTGACACTACATGATTAGTCATACTACCTACGTCGTCCCTTGTGATAACCCACTTAGCTACATGATGACTAAGAGCTACCATGATAGTCGAACAACCAAATGAATCATGCTCCTCATGAAATTTGATCTCAAATTTATAAGCCAAAAATACATTAAGGGCCAAGTCATTTTTGATCAGCTAGTTGAGGATCCATTACCTAGTGAGGCACCCTTCATTATCCAACTTTCTAGCGATTCAGTCTTTCATGTAAGTGAAGCCAAAGATCTAGTCGAGCCTGAATCCAATATTGATCTAACCTTGTTCTTTTATGGCTCCCAGTGCACACATGTTGGGGGTGTGAGAATAGTTTTTTTCACATCATAGGGGGAGCCTATCCCATTTTCCTTAAAATTAGGCTTTTCTTGCACCAATAATAATGTTGAGTACGAAGCTCTTGTCCTTGGCTTAAAGAAATCGCTTTCCATGCACATTCATTGCATGGATATCTTTAGTGGCTCCCTCATCATCGTGAATCAAATCAAGGGAGAATGGTAATGTTGTTGCCCCATATTACAACAATACAAGTAGGTAGCTGAATATCTATTGACCCAATTTGAGTGGTATGACATCACCGCTACTCCACGATATACAAATCATTTTGCTGATACCATGGCTTCACTAGGCTCCCTCATTCCACAAAAAACACTCTCTAACACAACTCACATGACCATCCACACCCTTTTCCATTCTGCTATCTCCATCAATCCACCTTCTCATGACAATGGCATCAATATCATTGAAGCTCATCCACACGACCCATGGTTTTACCAAGTCAAGGATTACATCAAGCTCAGTATTCTACCACCTAATCTAAATCATACTCACAAATGAGATTTTAAATTGCATGCCATTCGCTATACATTGCTAGGTGATATTCTATACAAGCGAAGTTATGATGGCATCTTACTGTACTATCTTGAGCCTTTCGAAGCCCAATGCATTACTCAAGAAGCTGATGATGGTACTTGTGGTGGCCATTTTAGTGGCATGGCTATCACTAAATATATTTTATGGATGGATTATTACTGGCCCACAATGGAACATGACTGCTCTACCTATGTTAAAAAGTGTGTCAAATGCCAACATCATGCCAATCTTACACACTTACCTTCTTAGGCTTTACAACCTATTCAGTCAATGTGGCCCTTTTCATAATAGGACTTGGATCTCATTGAAAAAATCACACCCGCATCATCTAAAAATCATAAGTTCATCATTATTGTAACTAAATATTTCATGAAGTGGGTGGAGGCCATCCCTTTAATTCAAATGACTGGTCCTAAAATTGTTGTTTTCATTACTCAACACATCATTTATCATTTTGGCATCCCATCCAAAATCATAATAAACAATGGCACTCCATTCAAAAACAAGAATTTTTGCGTATTATGTGAAAAATTAAACATACAACATATCTTCTCTACTCCATACTACCCATAGGGTAATGGGCAAGAAAAATTTACAAACAAAACCCTTTGCGCCATTCTTCACAAAACTATTGCAAAATCACACTGTGATTGGCATAATCAAATGCCACTAGCACTATGGGCCTATCATACCAATATTCACACTCCCATTGGGGCAATCCCATTTTCAATTTTCTATGGCACTAAGTCCATCATGCCCTTGGAGCTTGAAATACCATCTCTACGGGTTTTTATGCAAGAATTCATTGATTATGAAATAACCCGTTAGGCTAGACTTGACCAATTGAATTTATTGGATGAATGTCATATTCATGCTATTGAACATATATGAGTTTATCAAGATTCTTTCTATCGTGCCTACAATTCCAAGGTGCACCAACATAAATTTCAAGTTGGAGACTTAGTCCTTAACGAAAACCAACATATTACTAGCCAACCGTGCCATATCTATGATAAATTTACACCAAATTAGCTACGCCCGTACATGGTTACTTACAAATTTGGATATGGGGTATATCATCTGGCCACATTGGAAGGAATATCCAAGCTAAAGCCCATTAACATTATTCATATTCAAGCATTTTATGCCTAGTTGTAGGCATTACATCTCATCATCATTTTTGTACATATGTATATAAAAAAAAAAAAAAAACATCACCATTTTTGACATTCAGTGGCACTAAGTTGACTTGCATATACATTTAACTCTTCCTGCTCCATTCCTCTCCTCTCTTCCCTACTTCTTCTATAAGTGAATTTTGTATGGTCACGCTTCTAGTGGATACATACCCTTCATTTCCCCCTTTACTCTCCTCCTTTTTGTTCTTTCCTATATTATATTCTTCTAAGTTACTTGTCAATATTGTATGGTCATGCTTCGAGCAGATACATACCTCTAATGGGTTTCTATTTTTTTCTTTCTTATATACTCATATTGTAGTTATATGTCACTGTTGTATGGTCATGCTTCGAGTGGCTACATACCTTTGATTAGTTTCTTTTCTTTTCTTTCTTATATTCCTTTCTCCTTGTTTCTTATCAATGTTGTATGGTCATGCTTCGAGCGGCTACATACCTTTGATAAGTTTCATTTCTTCTTTCCATATTATATCCCCTCATTTCTTCCTTCCACTCTCTATTTTTACCCCACTCCACTTCATCGCCGATTACATTGTCCATAACACTGGGGCAACCTTGTACATAAATACTCGCCTTTTGCATCCATATAGGCATCTACATATATTCATTGTAAATAAAATGCAAAGGGAATTAAAAATGCACATGCTAGCATACCAGCTTGATGTCCAAAATCCCTTTTCAGGTGATAGTATTAGAGCCATGTTTGATTGCTTCGACTAAAATAGTTACATAATCAACCACCATCCAAATTTGATTGACATTGGAAAAATAAATATGGTAATGGAAAGGGAAGATGAATTCCTAGCCATAAAAAGAACACAAGCTAAGAAGTTAGAAGAATATTCAAATCCTACCAAGGAGAAAGAGCAATGGCAAGAAGCTCAAGAATTGGTAAGAATAGAACTAGACAAAGGAAAGCATGATATACTAGTTCTGGGAAAATTTCTAAAGAAGGTGGAGATCTCAAATGATAAACAAGCATAAGTAGAAGGCATGGTGACACAGATACTGAATACAATAGTAGAAGTGAAGGTAGCAAGTATATTCAAAATAGCACTAGATTTACATGCTACAATGGTAGAAGTAAAAAAAATAAGAAATAAACCTAACAAGTAGCACACATAAAGCAAGATCAGTTCATTGATACAATGATACATATGATCAAGGTAGGAAATAAGCCAAATTTGGTTCATATGAAGATACTGGACCATAAGATGAATCAAGTGATCATTGGTCTAGGATCAAGTGTGAACATGATACCAAAAATAAAATGTTGGAGTATTGGTCAACCTACACTTAGATATCCAAACTTCAAACTGTATGGAGTAGATCAACATGGCATTGAGACAATAGGCGTATTAATGCCCCAAAAAGTGTGCATAGCAAAACAATATTTTATATTGTATTTCGTTATAATTACCATTCAAAAACTAGCATATGATGAATTTTTGGGATGTTGGTGGTTACAAAAAACAAAAGTAAACCAAAATAGGGATAAAGAGCACCTGACCTTTAAAAAATGCCATCATAGATATCTGATTAATTTAAAGAACTAGGCAGCAAACCAATATATTGCAAGTTCTAATGATTCATGAGTTTCTTCCTTAGATGAAGAAACATGATATGAACTAGACAAAGAGGGAGTACTACACTTGGAATACTACATGGAGGATGAGTAAAACAAAGACAAAGACTTACTCCACTGGTAGTAGGAAGACTATGATGTATTCTCTCCCCCATGTTTTTGCATTGATGCAAGAAAAAAAATCCAGTAGGATGAGAAGAAGGAACCAAAAAAGGTAGAAAGTAGTAAGAAATAGACAACATCAAATAAGGATAAGGAGAGAGAAAAATGGATATTTCCTAAGAAATTTTCAGAATATATGATGGGAGATGCGATCATTGAAGACAAACCAACCCATCCCATCGATGTTCTTAAAGTATAAAATGAACCTAATTCCATTAAATATGAAGGTTCGAGAATAATTTAAGTAAACATGGGAGAATATGGTAAAGAGAGGATGATTAAGTATGGAGATTATTGGGATACAGTATTAAAAGTAGTAGATTTTAAAATATTTATGGAATATAAGGATGTCTTCACTTGGACATACAAAGACCTGAAGGGAGTTCCACCATAAGTTTGTGCAAATAATATTTCCTTGATTGAAGACACAACCAGTGAGAAGGCAACTATACAAGATGAAACCCAAATACACAACTCTGGTGAATGCTGAAATTGATAAAATGTTGGATGCAGGCATTATTTCAAGGTTATGACAAGTGGGTGGGTGTCACCGATTGTGATCACATTGAAGATGGAGGTTGAAAAAATCTAAAATTGTGTAAAAATTTTAAGCCTCAATGCCATAACCATTAAAAACACCTCCCCGATCCCTTTCACAGACTCCATCCTAGAAGAAGTAGTAGGCCATTAGATATATTCATTTTTGGATGGGTTATCAGGGTACAACTAGATTAGCATAAGTTGAAGATAACTTTCATAGTTGAAAATGGAATATATGCTTATAATCACATGCCATTTGGTTTGTGCAATGCATTGGCCATTTTTCAAATAATCATCCTATATATCTTTGATAAGATGTCCACAAGGAATGTTAAAGCCTTCCTAGATGATTGGTCATTGTATGGGAGGATACAAGAACATTTGAAGTCACTACAGGAATGCATGAGCTTGTGTAGGTGACCTTGGATATCAATGAATACAAGCAAAGGTATCATGATGATACCATATGGAAAGTTTTTGGAGCATATTGTATGCTGAGAGGGACTAAAGCCTGATCTAGATAAAATTTGGGTAATATTGCTTATGGAGAAGCCACATGATGTGAGCTCAATTAAAACCTTCTTGGAAATGGTGGGATACTATAGAAGGTTCATCCACAAATATGCATTGAATTATCATCCATTAGACACTGTGTTAGAGTAATATTCCATTCTTTAGGATATTTACCATTTTCCTACATTAGGTAGAATTTATATACTGCATGGTAAAAAGTAGCTTGTTACTTTTTACCACTAGTATTTACTTTTACTAGTTACCTAAATTAGTTCTTTGGTTTACCGATACATGTTTGGTCAACTAATATTATGGATGACAAGTTAGTAATTAGTCTATGTATTCAATTTGATTATGTTAGTAGGTTAGGATATTATATTTACTAAATATCTCTTCTACCCCTACTTTGTCGTATATATATTTTTCATATCAAAATAATTTTCTAATGTTGCCTTACCATCTTTTATGGTATCAGATCATGGTTAAGTAGGACCTGTGGAGCGAGAGCGAGGGCAAGGGGGTGAAACTTGACAATGTGAGGTGACTCATTCCAACTAGACCAAAGGACCAAATCCCGAGACTCGAGACCCCCTGGATATGCCTGCTTCCCAAGACAACACCTATCTAGAGACTCAACATAGTTCCTAAGGTGTGATCTTTTGAAATCTGCACAAATCTTGGGGCAAATTGATTGGTGGAAGTGGAAATTCTTGTTGACGCTAAAAAAAACCTATAGATATAATAGGTCCTGTCAAGCACACCTCCTACCATTGGGATCAGTGCAATGTGAAACCTAACTGTCATTGTCCACCTTATAGTCTGTCAAGGCTGTCTACACATGCATGGTTGTCCACTACCTGGCATGATGGTTAGAATATGATGTATATAATGATAGAGCTATATGATAAATGAATATGACAGAACACATCAAATCATGCAAATCTCCTGATCGTTGACTCCCTCTGATGTTGACCCTTCGACATAGAAAGACTCTGACTTCAGTGCGGATATCAAAGCATACAAATACCTAGAGTAATAGCTATCATGGCATGTGGATCAAGGAAGCATATATAACAAGGCATAAGAACCAAGGTACGTGTATATCAAGGAAGCAAAGTTGATGAGGCACAAGAATCGAGGTACTACTGATAGGGATCTAAGTAGTTGACATGGCACGGGCAAGTGGCGTGCATTGATAGGCTAGTGACATGGCACATTGAACCCTGGTGGATAACATGGCATCTTAGGTGCACGTACATGTGGCACAACCAAGTTCATTCTCCTCCATGGCAAAAGGTTGGTCATCGATTATAGATTACCCATAGGCAATCACTATAGAAAGGGAGGCCAATTGTTTTTAAAGAAGAAAATTGCACCCATGGGGTGCATGTCATACAAATGAGTCCTACTTTTCTTTTTTTCTTGCTGCTTGATGGGAATTATGTCAAAAGGGAAGTAATTTCCCTTATATCCCATCCGACAGTCGAGCACCCGATGTTAGGGTGCTATCGGGCGGTAGATTGCGGGATTGATTCCCATCCTCATGGAAAACATTACATTTTGCTAGACAAAAATAAAATGGTGCCCCATTTTGAAGGATAAAAAACCATCAAGAAATGAGCTTTTATTTTCTTCCAAACATAGGATATAAGACATATAAGAGCACAAGTTTTTTTTGCAAACTCAAGGAGATCATAAACACATTTTCTTTTACAAAATCATTCAAAATTTGTAAGTCCTTTTTGCTCCCAAATTTTTATTTCTAATCATTTTGAGAGTACAAGTTTTCTTTCATGAAGACAAATCCTTGGATCAAGAAAGCTCTTCATTGTCAAAGAGTTATAAGAAATAGGAACGAACTTCAATGACAAACAACAAGATCTCATTTTCATCGTATGCTTCGAGAGCATTGAAGAAGTTTACCTTATTTTAAAACTTACACTGATCCTTGGAAGGGCTTGGATCAAAGTTATGGTCCTATGAGGATTCGAGAACCTTTCAATCCTAGTACCCCTCCAATTTTTGAGTGTTGAAGCCTTAAAAAGGTCCACTAAAACCAAGTCATGTGTCAATTGGTTTTGGAAGCCTTTCAAATGCAGGTCGTGTGTCAACTTGACTTGAAAGGAGTGCTATTTTGTTAATTTTGCAAAACAAAGGGGGAAATACAAGAAATTGCACTTCTTTGCAAAATTGTAACACAAAAGTGAGGAGCACTTAAAACAAAATCAAACTTGTTAAATTTGCAAAACAAAAATAAAAGTCAATTATTTCATGCCATATTATTTGCAAATTTGAAAAACAAGAGGAGATAAAATATATCAATTTTTTGCACAACACAAATCCAAATTTTGTTACAAAAATTAAAAGGTGCATTTTCAATTTTACTCCACACCTTCATTGGCAAATAAGGTGCATTTTCGGTTGCATTCAACACCTATGTGATAAGAATTTTGTGGGTATTATTGTTTGATTATTGCATTATTTTTTGGCAACTATAAGTCATAAAATCAAGAACACTCAAACCCCAAAATTTCACAATAATTTGTGTCAACCATTGCACAGGTTTAAAGCCAATTTCACTTGATAGTCTCTCCTAAAAAAAAAATCCCTATTTCACTCTTATTTGTTTGGCTTAATTTCCTCAAAATTATTATTCCTCTTTAAGAGGATTTTTAGGCAAGTGCCATTAAATATATTTTTGAGTGAATTATCTTTCACTTATTATTTTTTTGGCTTAATTTTATCAAACTGATTATTTCTCTTCAAGAGAGTTTTCAGGCAGGTGACATTAAATACCACTTAAGAGTGAAAGAAAGATTCATCTTAGTGCAAATTCTAGGACCTTCATCATGGAAACTATCAACAAATACTTAAATGATATACAATTGCTTAAAGGTCCTAACTATTCAACATGGAAAACTAATATGAAAGCCATTCTGATTATAGAGGAAATGTGGGATTTAGTTGATGGCACTGAATCAAAACTCGCATCAGCAAGAGCAGATCAAAAAGCATGGGATAAAAAGAATAATCATCTTATCATGTTGATCCTCCTAGCAAATACTAATGAGATCCAGCCTCACATAAGTGAAGCTAAAACTGGTAAAGATGCATGGGATGCACTTTGTACTATTTTTTAAAGTAAGAATCAATTGATTGTTTTAAAAATTCAAACACAACTTCATACACTCCATATGAAGTCAGGCGAATCAATAGAATTATTCCTCTACAGAGTGGCCGAACTAAATTCAAAGCTAAATGCTTTAGGAGCCAAATTAGAAGATATTATTTTGACTTTAGTAATATTGAGGGCTCTTCCCATATCCTATAAAATGTTGATTACATCCCTAAATGTATCTCAAATATCAGCCACCTTTATGGAGTTAGTTAATTTGCTTCAAACAGAGGAAGCAAATCAACTCCAAATTGATGAAGTGTCGAACAATGCGCTTTACTCAAAAAATTAGGGTGAAAAGAAGAAAGAAAAATTTCATAAGGGAGGATCATCTTCAAAAGGTAAGGTAAATAAAGCTCAAAAGAGGTTTTGCTCGTATTGTAAAATGGATAAACATGACACCAATCGGTGTTGGTTTAAAAAAAAGCAAAACAAGAAAGGAAAAGACACATCAAAGAAGAAAAACAAGGCAATATTGCTAGTGAAGTATCTAATTCCAATTCTGATTCTGGTTCAAAAAGAGCACACAAAGTGCTCATGGCTAAGACAATATTGTAGAGGGAAAGCAACTTTGTCACCTTAAGCAAGCACCATTTACTCTCTTTTTTAGGCTTCATAAAAAGCATAAGTTTTTATTTGAAGTACTTGCAATAAATGAGTGATTGTACCTCTTTTAGGCTTCATAAATAGCAAACTCTCAATGTTTGAAGTAATAGTAACAAAAGGAGAGAATTTTCTGGTGAAAATTTTGCCTAGGAGGCAATATTTGTACAAACCTTCACAAAGCTTCTTGAGTTGCACATATTTTGAAATTAAGGGGGGATAAACATTTCTTTTCATACTTCACACAATTTTTTGTAAAAATGGAAGAAGACTTATAAGGGTGCATTTTTGGCAACATCTGACACCTTAGTCACACTTCTTCCAAAATTTTTACTACAACATGTTTTGCAATAATGGGGGGAACTTATAAGGGTGCATTTTCGGCAATGACCAACACCTTAGCTACCTTATCAAAACTTTTGCAAAACCATATTGTAACTGAATGAGCCTCATATGAAGTGATCTACTCTACTACACCTAGTAGTTGCAGGAAATGGTTACCCATGCAATCTGGTTGGATGACAATATTACAATAAGAAAATATTACAATAAGGACACTCATTTATGTGAAGACAAAGTGAGGAATGACCCTCTTTTTTTCTTAGGAACGGCCAAAGCACTGTGATAGAGCAAGAACCAATAGATCAACATCTTTTTCACTATATTGGGGCAGTTATATACATTATCCAAATAATGCAATAAGGGGGGATGTTCCAGTAATATTCCATTCTTTGGGATATATTAGCTAGAATTTATTTACTGCATGGTAAAAAGTAGCTTGTTACTTTTTACCACTAGTATTTACTTTTACTAGTTATCTAGGTTAGTTCTTTGGTTTACCGATATTTGTTTGATTGGTTGATATTATGGATGGCAAGTTAGTAATTATTCTACGTAGTCAATTTGATTATGTTAGTAGGTTAGGATATTATATTTACTAAATATATATCCTACCCCTACTTTTTCCTATATATTTTTCATATCAATATAATTTTCTAATGTTGTCTTACCATATTTCACACTCGTACATGTAAGGATGTCTCTTTCCATTGGGAAAAGGAGTATCATGGAGCTTTTGAGAGCTTGAAAGCACATTTGATGAAAGCACCTATCCTGGTGTACCCAAACTGAGAGGAGTTCCATGTGTATATTGATACTTCAAATTATGCTATTGGTTGTGCATTGGCTCAAGAAGATCAATTTGGGTTGGATCAGTCCATCTACTTTGCAAGTTAACTATTATCTCGAGCCAAGAAAAAATATAATACAACAAAGCGTGAAGTACTAGGATGGTGCATGCAATACATACATACTATAATTATCTATTTTTGAACCCTTTTGCTTTCTATGTAGATCACCAAGCACTATTGTACTTTATTAACAAGCTAACAATCTATGGATGAGTGAGTCGATGGCTCATCACTCTGTAAGAATTTATGTTTTGGGTGGTAGTGAGATCGAGGAAGAGGCACATCATTTTAGATCAACTATCAAAGATTTAATAATGAGAACCTACAAAAGGAGAAATACCATATGAATTCCTTGATGGACAATTATTCATGATAAGTGCAATACCCACATGGTATAAATATATTGGGGACTATCTATCGATAGGAGAGCTACCAAAGGAGATTATGATAGCTGAAAAATAGAAGGTGATTACAAAATCTACACCCTTTACCTCAATTGTAGGACTACTATATAATATGGGGGAGTACCACATTCTAAGATGATGCATTATGGAAGATGAATTATAGAAAACCCTGAAGGAGTCACATGAAGGATTAGTCGGAGGACATATGGGACCTGATGCAATAGTAAGAAAGTGTTGTTGGTGGGCCTATGGTGGCCTACTATTTTTCATGATGCCAAGAACATTTTTAAGTCATGTGATATGTGTCAAAGAATAGGGAATCCTTTCAAAGGATACTTCATGCCATTACACCCATTGCAACCTCAAGACATTTTTGAAATATGGGAGTCGGATTTTATGGTTCTACTAAGAACAAGCCATAAGAGAAAGTATAGATACATTGTCGTCATAATAGAATACTTAATGAAATGGATTGAAGCAAGAGCCTTACTTGATAATTCTACAAGGAGCACGACTCACTTTTTTTATGAATACGTTATCACACGATTTGGCATACCTCGTCAACTGACAAGTGATAGGGGAGGCCATTTCATTAATGAAATTATTTAGAATTTGACAAAGGAATTTAGGATATTTCACTCTTTGTAAAGTCCATATCACCCCAGAGCAAATGGGTAAGCAGAGGTGATAAATAAGATCCTAATTTCTATCATGTATTAAACATGTGTAATTTAAGGCACATATTGGGAGGAGCACTTACCAACAGTTCTATGGGAATACAAATGTACCTTCAAACAAACCACAAACCACACACCCTTACAATTTATGTATGGACAAGAGGTAGTAGTACCAATAGAATTATTGGTACCAAGCTTGAGAGTAGATATTGAAACCCTCCTAAATGAAGAAGATAGCATGGAGGAAAGACTCACAACATTGGTACAATTAGGTGAGAAAAGGGTGTTGGTAAAGTGGGCAATGAATATTGCTTAGCAACGACAAAAATAATAGCATGAAAAGCATCTCAAAAAAAGGAATTATAATATTGGTGACTTAGTACTCAAATACAATGGCAAAAGAGATATGAAGCTACGAAATCTGAAGATATTATGGCTTAGATCTTTTAAAGTAGAAGTATTGGACAACAGGGCTATTCGATTGAAGAATCTGGGTGCAGGGTTATGCATAAGAGGTAGGACTAGAAAGGTACTTGTAAAAAAATTGTGAATCTATTGTGAAAACCCAATGAATTATGTCCAACTGAATGTATGATGGTATAGCGAATGACCTTAATTTAAAAAAAAAACTAGTAAAAAATAACGAATTTCAAAGTTCTGATTGGACCATGTGAAAAATGAGTTTGGTGACACCAACCACTTTACAAATATTGATCTGTTCTCAAATCGAATGCATAATATGGTCTAGTCTCAAACTAGATGCATAAGAAGATCTGATATCGGATCGAATGCATAATATCATTCGATCATAAAGCAAATGCATAATATGATCTCATCATCGACTGGGTTTATACTATGATTTGATGAAGGATTGGATGCATACTATGATTTGGTCTTAGATCGAATGCATACTATGATCTGATCTCATACCGAATGCATAATATGATCCAATTTTATATTGAAAGCATAACATGATCCAACCACTAATATGATCCGGTCTTAGTGTGATTTGATCTTAGATCGAATACATAATATGATCAAGTTTTGGACCAAAAGCATAACATGATCCAACCACCAATCAGATACATAATATGATTCGATCATCCATCAAGTTCATATTATGACCTGGTCTTAGACCAAGTGCACAATATGATTTGGTCATCGATCAGATGCTGAATAGGATTTGATCCTACACTAGATGCATAATGTGATTCGATCCAAGATCAGATGCATAATATGGTCCAACATTGTACCGAAAGTAGAAAAAGGTCCACTTCCAAGGTGGCAAGCCTCATGCAGAATAAGGTCTGGTTCAACTTTCACATGTCACACATTCATTTAGCAACATTGCATGTCCAATACAATGCTAGAACATATCAACCTCATTTCTTCAATCTATTAAAGGGCATAAACTATCATTTTTTTCATTTTTTAATGACTACAATAACCATAGCTAACCTTTCCAATTAACCTTCTAATTCCCAATCCTTTTTCTTTAATTTCCAACTTCTTGTGATGGCCACTCCTTCCACCCCTACAACAAAATTCAAGAATATTTCTTGCTATTTGATTTCATATTTGATGACAACCTTAGTGATGAACTTTAAATAGCTCAATAATGTAGATTTGACAACCCTTATGTCAATGCCACAATTCAGAATAGATAAAAACCTCCTACAACATATAATAGTCGGTTATGACCATGATAGAGCTATGGTGAGAATTAAAGTACGAAATAGAAATCTACTTTTCACCATCATCCCTATAGATATTAACAGATTGACAGGTCTTCCTTTCATTGATTTTCCTCAAGTGTCGATGAGGTTGTAGCTATCTCATATGACAAAGAACACCTCGAAAGAAAGTATGATCTATCATTAGAAAATTTGGCAAGTATAAATCTTGTTAACAATATTTTATTAATGTTCAATGTTTCAAATTTGTAAATTTACATCTAATTTTGTTTTTGCAGCTTCTACCGCCAAGTCAAAAAGAGATTTATCAATCAATGATGTTAACCATAAAACTCTAAATGCCATTATCAAGTTCTTCTAGGACATACTAATTCTGATGGGAAGACCAAAAATTCCATTTTGGGTACTTGCTTATATTTTTCAATATGAGCACAATCAAAAGTGTGATTGGTGCACATATAGTACGGATCAAATCAAGTTCGATTTGCACACCGTGCAAATGGCAACCAACAAGACACAACCCATTGTGGGCACTATTAATTTTCTTTTAGCACTATATTATGAGTTTTTCATAATTTGTAGACTACTTATGTACCAACTATAGTGCATGCAACACTATAGGCTATTGCTATGTTAGTAGAGGAATGGAAGGTAATAACTGCATCTTTGATCTTGACATACTATTTTATATTTTATCACATTTTCTTTTATTAAATTTTATTTTCATCTATATGTAGGATAAGGCAAAAAATACAAGGAGTAAACAAATTGCTATGAATAGGGGTCATAGGATGGAATAAACTAGTGATTCTAAAGACGGGCTTAGAAGCAACACCATTGTAGAGGTTGTACAAAAGTTCTAGGAAAGTCACTACTTTTTGGGGTTCTCATTCACCTAGGTATGCACAAAATTTCTAGGCTAAATATAGTGTGGCCAAACCCTCCCCCATTGAAACACAAATTCAACATGTTTTATTATCTTTAGATAAATCTATGTGTAGTTAATTTAAATTAAGATCTTTTTTATTTTCAAAAGAATTGTAACAAAATATTTTTGATTGTTTTCAATTTATTCTCAAAATTAATGATAAGTACAAACATCGTAAGTGTATCGTTCCAAATTTTCTGCACCCTTACCTTCAGGTTAAAGGATCCGCACCTGGAAGGGGGATGCGGGAAGGATGGGACAATACCTCGGACTGAGAGGCCTTGCGAAGGTCCCGCCTCTCGGGGGAGGTGTATTACGGTGATTTTTCGACGGATGGTGGGGTTCACCAGGAAACGTTTAGTGGCAGTTTCCACGCCTAGGTTGGGAATGTGTTTTATGTGTTCAATTTTATCTTTAAACATTCAAATCCTAGGTTTGGCCAAATGAATCTAAGTTGTTCTATATGAAATGCAGATTTAAATGAATACAGAAAATAGAATTAACAAAAGACATAAAGAATAAATTAAGTGAAGAAATCCATACCTGGTTTCAGATGTCTGATGGAGGTTCTAATTTTTGAAGCAGTCAAGATCGTCTGGAATTTGACAGGATCGTCTCCTATCTAATAGGATCGTCTGAGATCTGACGAATTCGTCAGACAAATTCGTCAGAGACCTACAAACAGAGAAATAGATACAAAATACCAAAAATGCAACTATTCTAATAAAGGAAAATGATATGAAATAATAATAAGGATGTTAATAAGATAATCCCAAATGAAAATGCAAGTAAATTATGATACTTTAATAGCTAATCATGATCTTATTATGCAATTAAACTACATGGGTGAACTCCAAGATGCAGGATAACAGAAAATAATAATAAAACTGACTAAATGCAAAATAAAATAGCAATAAAGTATAGGAAAAGCGCAAACTCTGGGCACTGATTGCCCCCAATGCAGACTGCAATCGAAATCATCTCGAATTGGTACGAAATCATCTCGAATTGGACAGGATCGTCTGCGACGATCTGAGCTTGCTCCGGCTGAAGAATGACAAGGTTCCTGCAAGAAAACTTGGAAAGCACAAATGCAGATGGTAATCCAGGGTATTCTAATGCGTGTAAAGGTCAAGTTACAAGAAAATTCAGCCAGGGGAATGTCAAGGGGGGTCCTAAGGTTTAAATAGGCTTAGGAGGGAAGTTGGGAGGTTGGAGATCATCCTAATTTGGAAGATCTCCAACGGGGAAGGTCTCTAACGGCACAGACATGATTTTGCCCCACTTAGAGACGTCGTTGAAATAGAAGCTAATTATGAAAAATTAGTTTTGGGACAAGATCATCTGGACGTTCTTCTCCAAATGAATTCGTCCGATCTGAGGCGATATCATCTGATTGACGATGATATCGTCAAACGGTCAAAACAAACTCTAAAAATGGCATAGGAAACGAGGAAACGGGTAGCAGGTGGTTTTGGAGCGGTTTTGGGGTTGAATTTGAATTTGAATTATTACTAAGGTAATTTTAATTATTGCTAAGTTTTATTGTGCCAATTTTAGGGTGCTACATTTTTCCCCCTCTTTAGAAAAATTTTCGAAGAAAATGCGTTAAAGATGAGTTCTTCTCGATCTATGAGAAAGCAAAAATTATTCCCAT
This sequence comes from Wollemia nobilis, assembly GCA_028583015.1. Lineage (NCBI taxonomy): Eukaryota > Viridiplantae > Streptophyta > Pinopsida > Araucariales > Araucariaceae > Wollemia > Wollemia nobilis. The sequence continues at coordinate 21,086 of JAQPPZ010000802.1, forward strand.
TTTTAGGTGACGATTCTTGGTCGAATCGTACGACAGCTTACTATGGTGCCCCCTCCGTGTTTTTACCCAAATCGAACGTTTGAGGTAAAAACGCGAAAAAGCAAAAAATTTTAAAAATGTTGTTTAATTGTTTTTGAATAAAATTAAGAAAAATAGGGTAAAACCCTAATTCATTTTTACTATTCATTTTCATTGGTTTTTAGAGCTCTGCAGACAAGATGGTTGAGACAGCGCACAGATCGACAGAGGTCCGGTGCGGGCTACGGGTAAGGGTCTAAACTTAGTTTAGAGTGCTTTAATTTAGAATTTCATGCTTTTTAGATTAATTTTGATTGATTTTTGAGCATCGTAGCCATTTTTGGGCCGTCGACATCGTCGAGACGAAATCGTCTCGATTTCGCCAAAATCGTCTCGATATCGTCGATTTCGTCCAAGGCAAAATCGACGATATGGGGATGATTTCATCCAATAAGGGACGATTCCCTCATGCAAAATCGAAGACGAATTTGCTAAAATTTGGGATGATATCGTCCAATAGTGGACGATATCATCATTTGTATGAAAGTGAACTTATTTTACTTGCATTTTTAATTAATGATTTAATGATTTTTATTTTTTTGTTGTTTATGTTGCAGAGAGGATTACTAAAGATCCAAGAATGGAAATACGGTGGACTAAGGGATGACTTGGCCGCTCTATCTTAGGCAGAGCGAGATCAGTTGGTGCAGGTCGGCTTGCAGCATGTGGAAGATATGCCACAAGTGTCTACAGACATGGGGCTATTGACAACCCTAGCAGAGAGGTGGTATCCGGGTTCTTCTTGTTTTCGGTTATCGATAGGGGAGATGACTCCCACACTAGAGGATGTATGGAGGATTTTGAGGATCCCCATACAAGGATGGCTAATCACTCCCATGGCCAATCAGGGCCACGCGATGATGCGACTGTGCGGAGATCCGAGCTTCACCCTAGAGAAGGGTGGAGTGAACATCGAGTCTCTACGCCAGATGCCTGGGGCATCCAGACTGACATAGGTTTTGGCTGGGGTGGTAGGTGGTCTGCTACTATGCCATCAGAGTGGATGCAAACTACCATGGCTACTAACAGATGTGGTCTACGACATGAGAGACCACGAATATAGGTTTGCTTGGGGGAGCTTTGTACTATGCCGATTGTATAGGATCCTACATGGGGTCGTATACAAGGGCGGCCGATGTCTGGTCATGACATCACTACTACAAGTTTGGTGCTAGGAGCACATTGTGGTGCGGAGGTTGGTAGGGCTCCCAATGATAGGGATTGATGGGGAGAGGCCCCGAGTTTTCTTCTGGTGGCTCCAGAGAGGGTCACAGCAATGGGTATATCTGCCAGTGTCTCGGAGACTACTTGACGACCTTGTCTCTGACCAGATCACCTGGAGGCCTTGGAGAGATCATCTAGGGTGGGCCGAGGATGGACGAGAGCTGGCTTGTGTTAGCCAAGTCTCGCGGCTGAGGATGGAGAGGGGAGAGGTGGAGCTCCATCGGTACGACCAAGTTTTGAGGCAGTTCGGTCTACAGTAGGGGATCCCATCTCTCAGAGACTACGAGTTTTCTTGGACCGTCTGGGATAACACTATAGTTAGTGGGGCTCCAGATATGCAGCGCTTCTAGAGTCAAGATGCAAATGATGCCCTCATCCAGCCAATGGATGGTGATGACGCTGGGGTTGTAGACGTTTATGATGCCTAGTACGCAAGCATCCGCCCTCCTCGAATGACGAGGGCTTAGGGTCTGATTCATGTAGTTGTGCATCGGATAGGGAGGTGGTGCCAGATAGCCATTGAGGTAGCACAGGGTCATGGCAAGAGAGAGCAGAGGAGGCCACAGGCTCAGTAGAGGCCGCGATAGTGGGAGAGGAGGGAGGAGAGACCCCCTTCTCCATAGAGAGAGAGGCCACCATCGCCCGACAAGGGCAAGGGTGTCGAGGCAGGAGAGAGTAGTGAGATGGCTACTCTTCGGGCAGAGACTGTTCATCTCCGAGCTCAGGTGCAGTCCTTGTAGGATGAGGCTACATGACTCAGGGATCGAGGCGAAGGGGCAAGCACTCAGGATTTGGCATGAGCTATTGCCCAAGTTACATTATATCAAGCTCTATATTAGCAGGAAATGCCAGTAGAGCAGAGGGTGCCATTACCAGCTCATATTGTAGAGCCTATCGTGATGGGGTCATCTAGGACATCATCACGATCGGTGTCCAGGACTCATGGCACGACACGGACTATGATGGGGCCACCTCCTCCACCTTAGGGCAGGGGAGGAGATGAGGCTAAGAGCTCGAGGGCTTCTCGAGGCTAGCTGCTATAGACTACACTACACAGATTGACACATAGTGTTGATTATTTTTTGATAGGGGATCGAGTATGTCGAGGTACAAATTGTGGCATACCGATCCAGTTTTGAGATGATGTATATGTTGTTGATATATATATAGATGAGATATTTTTGATCATATGACTTATCTTATGTGTTTGTTATGATGCTTTAATGTTTTGGTGTGATTGATTTGATGATTCATGTAATTATGTCATTTGAAAATATGATGGTTTGAATGTCATGCTTTAAAAATTTAAATGAAATAATCTGATGTAAACAATTGGTGGTTGTTTGTGATGATAATTTGATAAAAAGAAAAGGGACTTCTAACAATAATTTCAAAGGACATTGTCGCTATTATAGACCATTTCATGGAGTCGCCGCTCACTCGGTCGTCAAGCTAATCCTAGTATAGAAATATTGTTAAAAGTAAAAGAGTGCTTAAGAGACTGTCTTAAGACTTTGTTGTGATGATGCAAATGATGATGGTGATGATTTGTTTTTAGATTTTTCATAAAAATAGTATGCATGAAATATTTTAAAAGGATTTTTGCTAGGCATAAATTCCTAAGTGTGATAAATTTTTTGAATAATTCCTTAGAAATTATACCATGGTTGCAAAATTAAATTTGAACATAATGACATGAAATAGAATAAGTATTCAGTCTGTTTGAAAGCATAATTGTGTAACATAATGATTTAAGTCATATGGTTTTTATGATTTGGAATAAATGGAAAAATAAAATTAAAACAATGGTTTGCGCTAGGCATAGAATATTTAGGTATAGACTTATACCATCATCGCGAAATCCAAAAGAAGAAAATAATAGTTTTATTGCTTGGTTGATTTTTAACTTTTGAAAAGAAACAAAAAATATGAAGATGGGGACTTATGCTAGGCATAAAATTCCACTTTTGGTTTTGGAACTATACCATCGTCGCAAAAGTCAAAAGTTGAAAATGATTTTGATTTTTTGGTAATGCATGTGGTTGTCATTATACTAAACAACTGTTCTTAGAGAAGAAAATGAAATTATGCCAGACAATTTGTAAAAAATATTTCAAAGTATCTTAAAGACAAAAGTTAGATTTATAAGGAATCCCATGTGCATATGTGAGTTCATTTCCAATCTTGATTTATCATAATGATACACAAAATCTCTCAAATACAAATGTGTGTGCGATTGTATTGTTCATTTACCAGTTTTGAGCAAGATACTATGATACAAGTGATTTGAATTAACCAAATAAGTGTTCATTAACCATGATTTAGATGCATATAACCATACCAGACTACTATGTAAGTCGGGTTATCAAGAGCTAGCTAATCCATAAGTAGACATAGGTCTATACAAAATAAGGTCGCTAATGTGATAGACATATCACCACGCTAGGAGTTACCCAAGGCCAAGCGGGTTGGGCACAAACCACCTATTATGGGGCTTACCTCACAGTTTTCGAATAATTGAGAATTCCAGGGATTCAAGCTCATCAACCCTTCTTTTCTTTTCTTTTCAAGGGGTAGGGAAAGGATTTTATTGCTTTTGCTTTTGCTTGTTTTGTTGTCTTTCTCTTTTTTTTTTTTTTGTATCTTTTGCTTTGATATTTGAGATAATGCTGGAATAACTCTTTTTATTTTTCTATTTTTTCTTGAACTTTGCTTTTCTTCCTATGCTAGGGATACTTGCTCGGATTAGCTGTAGAGCAAGGGGTTTTTATTCTGGGTAGGGGTGAGCTTGTCCTTTTGCCAATTCTCAAAGATTCTAGACCATGTGCATGATAGGATAGCAGGGGAAACTTTTCGCTCAAGAAACCACTGCTACTATGTAGCATAGCATGGAAATTACAAATATAATCATTTTATTGTGAAAGGATATGTTTGGTTTAAGTAAATAACAAGATCAATTCTCTATGCTCAAACTTTATTTAATTGAATTTTGTGGACTTTGATATAAGAGAGTATAGTAATCATGCCAAATAAATCAAAATATTTATTCATGTGAATGTGAAAGTGTGGGATTCCAAATAAATGCTAATTTATCCAAAATAATTTGAAAATATAACTACAATATGTCACAATTTGAGAAGTACAAAAATAAAAGATGTTTTTGAAGATTTTGATGATTTTGAATGTTTTTTAGATTTTTAAGTTTATAAATTGAAAGAAATACAAGATAGTGATTTTTTGAAATATTTTAAACAAATATATACAATGATGAAATGACCAATTTTTTATGCATAGTAACGTTTAAGATGCAAAATATTCATGGGTTCTTTAAGTTCTTTACCATCTAAGGTAGATAATTTGTATGCTCCTGATTCAAATTTAGCAGTGATAATATATGGTCCAAGCCAGTTGGGCTCAAATTTACCTTTAAGGTCTTTAGTTGCATTAGTATTTTTTTTATTTTCTTTTAAAACAAGATCGCCGACCTCAAAGGATCAATGACGAACTTTCTTAGCATATGATCTTTTAAGCTTGTTTTGGTAAGCACGAAGATGCTCCAAAGCATTGATGCGCTTTTCATCTAGGAGTTCTAGCTGACTGAGTCTACCAACTCGATATTCATCTCCTACTTTGGTATCTTGAAGTAGTAGAGCCAAAGAAGGAACTTCTAATTCAAAAGGAAAAATGGCTTTAGCGCCATAAACCAAAACAAAAGGTGAAGTTCCAGTGGGGGTTCGAACACTAGTTCGATAAGCCCACAAAGCTGGATATAATTGAATGTGCCAGTCACGGCCATATTTATTGACCAATATTTTGAGAATTTTGATTAAGGTTTTGTTAGAAGCTTCTGCTTGGCCATTACCCTGAGGATAATAGGGAGTGGACCAGCGATGTTGAATCTTATATTTTTGGCATAATTTCTTAACATCTTGATTTTTGAAACAAGTTCCATTGTCTGAGATGAGATTTGCAGGAATTCCGAACCTCCAAATGATTTGATTAAAAATAAATTTAGAGACTTGTGTTCCAGTGCAGGAAGCTAAAGGCATAGCTTCAACCCACTTCGTGAAATACTCAGTGGCAGTTATGATGAATTTGTGTCCATCAGATGACATAGGATTAATTTTGCCAATAATGTCTAAGCCCCATTTTGAAAAGGGCCAAGGAGATGAAATATCCTATAGTTCTTGTGTAGGGGCATGGACAAGGTCAGCATGTTTTTGGCACTTGTCGCAATGGCGCACATAATCATGTGCATCATTCTCCATGGTAGGCCAAAAGTATCCTATCCTAAGGAGCTTTTTAGCAATGACACTACCACTGAAGTGTCCTCCACAAGATCCATCATGGGCTTCACTCAAAGCTGATCCGGATTCTTCTAAATTCAAACATCTCAATAGGATACCTTCAAAAGATCTCCTATATAAAGTATTGTCAATTATTACGAATCGACTTGCTCGTCTACGTAATAACCGACACTGGTTTCTATTAGAATTGGCAGGGAAAGTCCCATTGTGAAGAAAATCAAATATATCTGTATACCAAGGTTCAAGAGTAGTTTCATTGATTAGAAACACATCCAAAGGTTCTAAGCATGACTTATTTGAAGCGGGTTCCTGGAGTCGACGAATAATGATGGTGGCATATTCGTCATCTAACTCCAAGGGCAGAAGAGATGCATCTGCGGCCATAGCATCAACTGCACGGTTGCTAGTTCGAGGAATAGCTTCCAAGGTAACTTGATCAAATAGAGATATTAATTGTAAAACATAGGCTTTATATGGGCATATTTTATCATCTCTGGTCTGATAAACTTCATTGATTTGGTTTATAACAAGTTGAGAATCACCAAAAACTAGCAGATGTTTAATTTTTAGCTCCAAGGCAGCTCGTAATCCAAGGATTAGAGCTTCATATTCAGTAGTATTATTGGTGCAAGCAAATGTTAATTTAAAGGACAAAGGTATAATGTGCTTTTGTGGAGATATTAAAATAATACCTGCACCAGCCCCACTCATGCATCGAGCTCCATCAAAGTATAAGGACCATTGTTCAACATGGTCTGCCTCTAATTGAAGGCATTCATCAAGAAACTCAATGATGAGGGGATGGGTAGACTCTAAGGGTGCAACAGCTAATTGATCTGCTATGATTTGACCCTTAACAGACTTTTGTCCTATAAATGTGAGTTCAAACTCGCTTAGAGCAAGAACCCACTTTGTTGTGCGACCCGATAAATAAGGTCGACTCATAAGATACCGTAAGGGATCATATTTAGCAATGACATACATTTTTTGACTAAGCATATAATGGCGTAATTTCTATGTAGAAAATATGACTGCTAGACATAGTTTTTCTAATGTTGTGTAGTGGGTTTCATAACTAATTAAAGTTTGGCTAATATAATAATTAGCATGTTCTCTTTTCTCATCATCAAGTTGAGCTAACATAGCTCCTAAAGCAAAATATGAAGCTAAAATATACAGGATAAATGGGCGATCAGGTCTAGGCGGTGAAAGCACAGGTGGGTTAAGGAGGTATTGCTTGAGAAGTTCAAAAGCTTCCTTACATTCGTCATCCCAATTAAAAGGGACATCCTTCTTAAGGAGCTTAAGAAAGGGACCGGTTTTGTCTACCAACTTATCGATGAAGCGACGGATAGCTTGAAGTTTACCTTGTAAACTTTGTAACTCAGATATATTGGTAGGTGCGGGCATATCAGTGATAGCCGCAATCTTGAGAGGGTCAATTTTGATGCCACGTAAAGAAACTATAACCCCTAATAGTTTACCGAACTTAACTCCGAATATGCATTTAGCTGGATTTAGTCGGATAAGATATTCTCTTAACCGATTAAAAACTTTTCTCAAATCATCTAAATGATCATCTTCATTAATAGAGTGAGCTATAATATCATCTACATAATCATGTAGGATATCATGCATCATATCATGAAAAATATAAGTCATAGCTCGTTGATAGGTTGCACTTGCGTTCTTTAGGCTGAATGGCATCACTTTCCAGTAAAAGGTACCCCAGGGGGTAATAAAGGTTGTTTTAGCCTGATCTTCAGGAGCTATCTTGATCTAATTATAGCCAGATAATCCATCCATTAGGGACATCATTCTGCTTCCAACAGTAAAATCAATGATCTGATCCATGTTGGGAAAAGGAAAATCATCTTTAGGGCATGCAATGTTAATATCTCTAAAGTCTGTGCAAACCCTAAATTTAGTAGCTTCTTTCTTGGTAACTGGAACTACATTCGAGATCCATTCAGCATAATCAATAGCTTGTATAAAAACAACATTCAAGAGTTTTTCTAACTCCCCTTTGATGAGCAAGGCCACTTTGGGATGCATTTTTCTAAGTTTATGTTTAACAGGTTTAGCATCCGGATGGACTACTAGGTGATGCATGACTACAGAAGGGTCTAAACCTGGCATATCTTCATATGTCCAAGCGAAGACATCTTCATATTCTTTAAGGAATGCAATGTATTGCTCTTGTTTTTCTTGACTTAATTCTGATCCAATATTGATTATGTGAGGATTATCCTCAGTTCCAATGTTAACTTTAATGATGTTTTCTACTTCCATGTGTAGATCTCTTTCAAAATTAGGTGGGGCGGGTGAAACGCCCAATTCTTGTAATTCTTTTAAGGTTAACTTGGATAATTCATCTTGAGGAGTAGTAGCCTCAAGTTGGGCTATAGTAGGTATAGAACCATCAAAATAAAAACCATTGTGTAACATTTCTTCAACGGAGACATCGTGAAAAATATCTCCTTCCAACTCATCATCGGATTCAGCAATCATTTCAGGATAAGCTATGGATAGCATATTGCATGTAAATGGCTAATTTTTTAGAGGCAAATCATCACGCCCATCCAAATAATCTTGATAACATATGAGTTGATTATCATCTTCAAATGGAAAGGGCTGACCCTTACTAGGAAATAGGCCCACACCACAGCGGGCAGGCCACGGTTCTACCTCGAAAGGTTCTTTCATACCATTTTGGAAAGGTCCCAAGCCTTTCCCTTTATATCCCATTTTAAGCATTATAGGTTTAGCTTTAATATACTCATTAGTAAAATAACATCGAGCATATCCATCATGATGAGTTTTGATGTTCCTAGGTATTCTTCCCCAGTCATATCCCTTATAAATGAAGGCACAACTCCCAACTTGGTAAGTACTTCCCATAGGTTGTGGGAGGCCCAAAGTATGAGGAGATGGGGGCAAATTACTTAAGATAAGGAATTTTGCATAGAAGCATTTGTTTTTTCTGATATAAGAATGTTAGATAAATCAGGTAAGAGTTCATCAAAAAGAGCATAAGATGTAGAAGGATCATTCCCTATATCTTTAGATGTGGAAGGTATGATAGATGTAGATAATGTGGAAGTGTTAATAGATGGGTCTATAGGTTTTGAAATTATAGGGATGGAACATGAAGGATTGGTTGTGGATTTAAGATCTTTTTGAGGTTCTAGAGTGGTTTGTTTAGAAGATTGTTGAGATATATATGAGGGTGAAATTAATGGAGGAGAAATAGGTGAAGCTATGGGTGTGCGTTTCATAGTTTTAGATGAAAAATAAGAATTAGGATGTGTGGATGATAGAGCAGGGCAAAATTGAACTCCAATAGGTTCTGCCAAAGCACACATATCAAAGGGTCTAGGATCACCATGGATAGTGACCAACTGATTTTTAAATTTGAATTTAACACATTGGTGTAAAGTTGATGGGACAACCCGCATTGCATTGATCCAAGGATGACCCAAGAGTATATTGTATGATGCGGGGCAATGTACAATAAACATGGTCGTATCTAAGGTTCGTAGACCAACTTGCAATGGGATGGTAATAACTCCACATGTTTCTTGTGTTTCGTCATTGAAAGCTTTTATGATCATGTCAGTTTTCTTCATTTCATCACTTCTAAACCCAAATCTCTGGTAGAAGTCAAAAGTGCAAATATTTAGAGATGAACCATTATCAATCAAGACCCTTTTGATGGCTACATCTCCAATTAGGGCAGTAATATATAAGGGGTTATCCTTATGTAAACTATGTTGCGGTATATCTTTATCTCGAAAGTCGATACAATCAACTTCTCTAGTGATGATAGTATTGGCCATGGCTTCAGGTTGAATGTTTTGTGGTACCATCATTTGGCTTAATGTAATCAATTCATCTCTATGTGGTACCATCATTTGGCTTAATGTAAGCATCAATTCATCTCTATGTGTAGGAGAAGATCTTAATAAATCCAAAAGGGAAATTTTGGTTGTAGTATTGGATAATTGCTCATTAATATTGTAAGGGGGTTTAGGTTGAACATTAGGAGCATGATTCCCTTTATTGGGATTTCTCAAAACAAATGGAGTTGATCCATCGTTCTGATTTGGTTCTTGTTGAGAATTTTGAGCTTGTTGTCTGGTAATGGCTCCGATGGTACCTACAATGTTATATTGAGGATGCTGAATAGGTCTTGGTCTAGCATTTATAGCTTGTTCATTAGAAAGGAATTGATTAGAAGAGGGTCGAGTAGTAACTCTTCTAGGAAATGGTTCTTCTAGAACCATAGCATCCATGATAGGTTGAATAGGATCTGATTCATTTTTAGAACTATTCGATTGGTTTGAGGTGATGTCTATTTCACTTTCGATATCTGATTCTACATCACTGAGATCTGGTGTTTGAATATCATGTAGGGGCCTGGTCGTGACCATGGATAAAGTTGTGTCAAATTTTTGTAAATCATGATTAGGTAAATGTCCGCTAATAGTTCCTACATATCGGGTAGGAGGAGGAACATTATGATGCTCAATTTGATTGGCCACCTCTTTACCATGTCTTGGTAAAGGATGTTGAAATATATCTAATGATTGATTAGCATTTTGATTTTGATTTTTGGGAATGTTCTTTTGAGCATTATTAGGAGCATTTTGTTTAGGTTGGAAGGCTTGCACCTCCATCTCATTATTATCAATCAGATCTTGTATTTTATGTTTTAACCTTTTACAAGAGTTGGTAGAGTGTCCAGGTCCTCTATGGAAATCATAGTGTAAATTAGCTCTGTATCCAGTTATGGTTAGATCAGGTTCCCAGATAGTTGGTAATTGAATCAAGCCTCTTTCGAGTAATTGGGGTAGAATAGTTGATAATGGTTGGTTCAATCTAGTAAACTCTTGAGGAGGTTTATCAGGAGGTTTCAATATAAATTTTTTTGTTGTCTTCGTTGCATTGATATTAGCAACATTTCTGTTGTCAGTGACTCCATCACCCACAACTTGTTTGTTTTTATATTGATTTCTGGATGTTTTCTCATCATATTTCTTTCTAAGTTGGCCTCTCCTAATGAGGGCATCTCTTACTCTTCGAGCTAAGTCTATAGCCTGATCGAAGGTAGTCAAAGTAGCAATTGATAACTCATAAGATATTTGTTCTTGCAAATTATTAATAAAAATATCCAACATTTCCCTATAAGGTAGCACAAAGTGTAGTTTTCCTATCAACTACCTCCATCTAGCTAAGAAATCTGCAAAACATTCATCTTTGTCTTGTTTTAAGTTGTACAAATCTTTAATGGTTACATGCCTTTCGATGTAAGCACTAAATTGATGCACAAAATATTTAGCGGTCTCTTCAAAATTTCTCAAAGAATGAGTGGGCAATTGATAGTACCACTCTAATGCCATTCCTCCTAAACTTTTTAGGAACATTTTTAGTAATAACAAGTCATCATGTGATATATCATGACATGCTATCCTAAACATGCAAAGATGCTCTATGGGATCTTCGGTTCCTTTATATATAGGCAGAACGGGCATGGGAAAATGTTTAGGGTATGGTTGTGCTACAACCATAGGATCTAGAGGTTGACTACACATCTCTCGATAATTGTACGAGGGACGATAGGGATCTATCTGGTCCATGCGGGAAGCTAATTGTTTCACCATGGCTTCCATATTACTGGTTTGCCCACCATATTGGTTCGGTAGGGCATTAATATGAGATTTGTGAGCATATGATGGAGGGACATGAAGATTAGATGCTATATTACTATTGTGTAAATTGTTGGTAGGAAGGGTGTTATGAAGAAGTTTTGAAGTTGTATTATGTTGTATCCCAGATTGTTGGAAATTGGTGTTTGGCTTCATTTTAGGTTTTTGTCGATTTGAAGCATATTGATTAATAGTTTGGCGAAATAAAGTAGTGAATGAAGGTCTCTTTTGTGTGGGCATGATTTTAGGCTCAATAACAGGTTCCTTAGGAGGTTGGGTAACCTGTTGTTTTTGCATATTCTGAATTATAGTGGCCATATCCATATTGGATGGTCCAGCTTTATCACTTTCTTGATCAATGAAAGACAAGGGATTAGTGTGTATGTCAAACATATGTTCCATAGCTACTTGAGTGTCACTAATTTGTCCCCTATCAATACGAACTACCATATTAAGAGCACCAATATTATTATTGAAAAATTTCTAGAAATGATCTAAGTTATCAAAAGCAATAGTTCCATCTGAAGCCATTCTAGGGGATGAGGATCCTTCCTCTCTAACATTTTCTTGTTGTTCATTTTCTTCAACCAGGTCATCTTCTAGCTGTTCTAGAGTTTCTTCTTCTGGAATTGAATCCTCAGGAAGGGTATTTAATTTTTTATTTTTCTTGCCTAACCAATCTTCTTCTTCTTCTTCTTCTTCAGTTTGTTTACCATTCCTAAGTTTAGTCATTGTGCTTAAACTTAGATTTTAGCAAAAAAAAAAAAAAAAAAATATATATATATATATATATATATATATATATATATATATATATGCAACAAGCTTAAGAGGTATATATTTTAATTATATACCTACTATAATATTTAAAATAAAATGTTTTGATTTTGATTATGTTTTTTGGTTTTTCTTGTTTTTTTTTTTATAACAATATTATAAAGATAACAAATAACACACAAAATGCAAGAAATAATAATAATAATGAAAGCAATGATCTAGTTTTCTATAAACAATTTATAAATATCATTAATGGGCTCAAGTTCTTTAGGAGTCATGAAATGTTCTTCTTCAAATTGAAAATTTTCTTTCAAAAATTTGACAAAAAGTGCTATAGTGATATTATCTATTTTAGATTCTATTTTGTAAAAGTAAAGCTCGTGGCAATACTCTCGATATAACACAGCTCTAGGAACTCTCCTCCATATTTCCCTATCCGTAAGAATGACCTCTTGATCTTCTACACGACCTAGGAATTGGTGTATAGTGGTTGCATTCTCGAGGTATTCCTCGAAGGTGAACAATTCGAAAGACACAAGAGCTCTCCTATAAGCTAACCACCTATGGCAAGCTCTCTGAAGTTCATGATAAAAAATGAGTTGATGAGGATCTAAGATTCTATCTAGGACAAGCCTCTTGATTTGTTTAAGTTCTGTTGACCTAGATGAAATGATACCTAGTCTCCTATTAAGTTCGTCCCACAAAGGCGGGACTCTGTATGTTTTAGATGTTCTAAACAAAGAATCAACCTCTATGGCTATTAATTGATTTTTAACATTTATAGTAACTGCTTGTCTTTTCTTAGGATCTACCATCTAAACATGATATGCAACTTAGTAGTTCTCTAATGATTTTAAATGCATCTATGTTTTTGTTTTTTTGTTTTCATTTTCAAAAGGTTTTAGTTTCACGTCGGGTTCACCAAAATGTATCGTTCCAAATTTTCCACACCCTTACCTTCAGGCTAAAGGATCCATGCCCGGAAGGGGGATGCGGGAAGGATGGGACAATACCTCGGACTGAGAGGCCTTGCGAAGGTCCCACCTCTCGGGGGAGGTGTATTAAGGTGATTTTTCGACGGATGGTGGGGTTCACCAAGAAACATTTAGTGGCAGTTTCCACGCCTAGGTTGGGAATGTGTTTTATGTGTTCAATTTTATCTTTAAACATTCAAATCCTAGGTTTGGCCAAATGAATCTAAGTTGTTCTATATGAAATGCCGATTTAAATGAATACAAAAAATAGAATTAACAAAAGACAGAGAATAAATTAAGTGAAGAAATCCATACCTGGTTTCGGATGTCTGATGGAGGTTCTAATTTTTGAAGCAGTCAAGATCGTCTAGAATTTGACAGGATCGTCTCCTATCTGACAAGATCGTCTGAGATCTGACGAATTCATCAGAGACCTGCAAATAGAGAAATAGATACAAAATACCAAAAATGCAACTATTCTGATAAAGGAAAATGATATGAAATAATAATAAGGATGTTAATAAGATAATCCCGAATGGAAATGCAAGTAAATTATGATACTTTAATAGCTAATCATGATCTTATTATGTAATTAAACTACATGGGTGAACTCCAAGATGTAGGATAACAGGAAATAATAATAAAACTGACTAAATGCAGAATAAAATAGCAGCAAAGTATAGGAAAAGCGCAAACTCTGGGCACTGATTGCCCCCAATGCAGATTGTAGTCGAAATCATCTCGGATTGGTATGAAATCGTCTCGAATTGGACAGGATCATTTGTGACAATCTGAGCTTGCTCTGGCTGAAGAATGACAAGGTTCCTGCAAGAAAACTTGGAAAGCACAAATGCAGATGGTAATCCAGGGTATTCTAATGCATGTAAAGGTCAAGTTACAAGAAAATTCAGCCATGGGAATGTCAAGGAGGGTCCTAAGGTTTAAATAGGCTTAGGAGGGAAGTTGGGAGGTTGGATATCATCCTAATTTGGAAGATCTCCAACGGGGAAGGTCTCTAACGGTGTAGACACGCTTTTGCCCTAGTTAGAGATGTCGTTGAAACAGAAGCTAATTATGAAAAATCAGTTTTGGGACAAGATCGTCTGGACATTCTTCTCCAAACAAATTCGTTCGATATGAGGCGATATCGTTTGATCGGCAATGATATCATCAAACGGTCAAAACAAACTCTAAAAATGGTGCGAGAAATGAGGAAACGGGTAGTAGGCAATTTTGGAGTGGTTTTGGGGTTGAATTTGAATTTGAATTATTACTAAGGTAATTTTAATTATTTCTAAGTTTTACTATGCCAATTTTAGGGTGCTACAGTAAGTTAGAGGCCATATGCCACTATCACATCCATTACAACCACCAGTTGCATCACACTCATCAGTTGCATCACAACCACTGCTTCCACCACATTAGCAATAGGCACATGCATAGCCTATGCCAATGCAATGGCAAATCCATGTTGGAAAATTATTATTTTCTCAAAGATTGTAGAGCACTACACAAAATTATGGGCATGGGTTTTCAAACTCACAGATATCACACATGTCATTACCAAGTTCTAGGTATGTATGGTCATAATTGACATTTACAACAAATTTACAGGCACCAAAAGTTTTTATAGAGGGTTTGGATGATATTCCACTTGATGAGGATTATCTTTTGTAGGACAACATTATAGGCTTCAAGGAAACATATGTGCTTAGAAGTGAAGTAGAACAAGGAGAAGCCCCTGAACCTACAACTAAGAAGACATCATTACCATTATCTCAAGGAGCCAACCCTCATCCTCAAGGTTATCAAACTGAGGATGATATTGTAGATTTTAATGAAAATATTTTAATAACTAAAAATATTTAAGCTACTATTAAGCAAGTTGTGTTAAGATATTTGTAGAAAATGAAGGAATGGGAATATCAAGCAAAGGTCCTTATAAGGGAAATTAATACCTGATATAAAAATTATGTAAAAAGAGATTCTATTTTTTCTTTGGTTTAATTTAGACCAGAAAAGCTTAATGGCCTCCTAAAACAAGCCACATCAACATCAGTTAAGTCTAATTTTATTTATTATGATGATGTTTTGATTGTTGTTGTTGTAGATTGGAGAACATTAATGTTGAAGCCCAAGCATTTTATAACTAGTGGGCTTTTGATAAGGACAAAGTTGTAGTTGTTGAGGCTACAAGGGATATGGCTAAGGTAAAAAAACTTTTTATGTTTCAATTTTCTATTGTAGTGAAATTTTTATATTTCTTGAAAATATATAATAATTTAAATATAACCCTTTTGAATTATGTTTTCAATTTGTTTTTACAGTCAAATTTTGAGCACTTAAAAACATAGGTTAAGAGCATGGACACCAATATTAATAGGTTGAAGAAATTTTTTAATAATGAAATGGAAATAAAAAAGAAAATGCAAGCAAAAAATATCAAAATTTAATCGTTTAAAAAATACATCAAGGAGAGGCTCAAGAAGATCCGAAAATGATGCTTGAAAAAACAAAGTAAACGCTTCCAAAAATACTTGAATATCCAAACAAAGAAGAAGCAATATTGATGTCGAGTATTGTGAAAGTACATGAAAACTTGGTTAGAGTTGGAGCACTACCAAAAGAGAGTGTCATAGATGCCGAAAAAGGAAAAGAAATGACAACTCCAACCGATAGTGAAGTAATAAAGCACCAATTAAATATTTGAAAATGTAATATGCTATCAAGTTGACTGTATTCAACAATTTTGTACAATGTAATATGTTTCTATTCGAACTTAATGATAATGATATTTTCTCATTTTGTGTTTTCCATCATTCATAGTTTACTTGCATTTATAAATTTATGTTGCAATTTTTAGTTTATTTTTGGCTAATATTGTTCACTATGTTCATCTCAAATAATAAATGCATTATAGATAACATTATAGATCAACATTAATATACCAATAATAAAATTTAAAACATGAAACATAAATATTTATCAATGAAGAGAGTTGAGACACCAAGACATAAACATACAATTTTAAAAATTGCAAAAAGATATAAGACATGCAATTTTTAAAACAGTAATGTGATATAAAACAATTTTTTTGTGAAATATTATTATTATTTTTTTTTTTGTGGAAAACATCCCAAAAGGGATGCCACTTTCGGGTAAGACCCAAGGAGGCAGGGGTATCCATTCCACCAAAAATGCCCAGGACTCGGACCTGGCCTACCACCTTTGACACACTCAAGGAGCAAACAAACACACAAACCCAATTAAAAATAAGTAAATAACAACAAAAATAATAAAATAAAATAAAAAACATGCTCCTTGAGTGTGTCAAAAACAAAAGCACAACCAAACACGCACAATAAGATAAAAGAAACCACAACACAAACCACATAGAAAAACACAAGAAACACATAACAAAACACAGACAAGACAAAAACAACAGAACACTACAAAGACATAACCCAAAAAAAAAATGAAAAATAAACACAACCAAAAACTTAAAAATTAAAAAATAAAACAAAAATAAAAATAAAAAACAACCAACAACAGACAATAAAAAAAAACAAAAAATATAGAAAACATGAAATAACACAAACAAAGAGAAACCCAAGAACAAGAACGAAAAAAAACACAAGAACAATAACAAAAAACATTAAAAAACAAAAAACAAAACAACAAAAACACAAGAACAACAAAAAACAACACAAAGAACACAAAAACAAAACAAAATAAAAAAACCCACCCACCTTAAAAAACTAAACAAAAAAAAACAAAAAGGAAAAAAGAAATAAAAAAAGAACAAAACAAAGACCTATCTAGACCATAAGACTATTAAGGCAAGAATCAACAGAGGAAACAAAATAAAGAATAGAATGAGCTAGGGAACTAAAAAAAACTGAATGAACCAAAGAGAAGCAAAAAAAAAAAAAAAGAAACTAGGTACCTTTAGAACTGGAGCCATCCAAAGAAATGATAGAAAGAAGAGCTTCCCTAATTTGAGAAGCCCACCATATAGGAGGGTGGCCATAACAAGTAAGATCACCTTTGTCCAAAGCCCAATTAGCTAAAGCATCAAGCACTCTTGTTTTGATCTCCGACCACATGATTGTAATCAACTTTCAAAAATCCCATCTGGATTAACTGAATCTTCTCAATAATTCTTTTTATTCTCCAATCCACCTTATGATTCTTAGAAGGATTCTTCAAGAGATTAATCATAAGTTGAGAGTCGGACTCAACTAACACCTTTTCCCATCCAACCTTAGTAGCCTCCTGAAGACCTCTCGAGGATACCATACCCCTCAGCAAGGTTATTGGAAAGAATACCCAAATTCTCAGCAAAAGTAAAAACCAGGGAGCCATCCGAAAGTCTACCAATTCCTCCCACTGGCTTTTCCGGGGTTCCCTCTAGAGGCTCCATCAGTATTGACTTTTCCAAAATCCTTAGGAGGAGGTTGCCAATTTCTATTCCTATCCATCTTACTAATACTCACATTCCCTTTAAGATGGTTGCCCTTAGAAGGTTTAATCTTCAATCTTTGCATCACTTGATCCCATATTTGGTGGGAGTTTTGGGGGTGATTAAGGAGATGATGGACTGATTCAACTAAGTTGGCTATGGTCTTTTGCCAAATATAGTGAATATCCTTCCTATCTTGATTAAAAATTTGGTTGTTCCTTTCATTCCAAATATTCCAAAGAAGGATGGTAGAACCCATCCAAACTAACCGCCTAATAAAATGATCAACACCCTCTTGATTAGGCCAATCCCTCCAAAGCTATTCAAAAGTAAAAAAATTGGACCATTGTAAGCCAAGTAAAGTGGCCATTCTCCTCCACAGCTCAGAGGCTAAAGTACACTCAATAAAAATATGGTTGATATTTTCTACATTCTCTTCACACATTTCACATCTAAAAGGGCCATGAAAACCATGCTTCATAAGTTGCTCACCAATAAGCACCCTACGATGCAATAAAAGCCAATTAAAGAACCTCACCTTAGGCCAGAGCTTTTGAGCCCACAATTGAGAAAATATGTCGAAAGAATGGTTGGGATTATTATGGCATAAGGTCAAATAACCTTGAGCAACTGAATACTCACCCTTAGTAGTGTTGTTCCATCCAAAACAATATTTTTCATGGGACCAAGAGAGGGATCTCATATGAAGGATGCCTTGGATATCTTGTCTTTGCCTTTCTGGGATTTGAATAGGCCGAGTCCTCAATAGGGATCCAATATCTACCAACCTTTGAATTACCGAGTATGGTACCGACGATAATTAGCCACCTTTATCCAATTAGCTCGGTGAAGCTCCTCCATCCAAGGCCTCCAATCGGGAAACTGAGTTATCAAAGGCTTGTGACCATCCCAAGAATCTGTCCAAAAATTTGCATGTTGACCATTATGAATGATCCAAAATAATTTTTTCTTAATCAAATCCTCACCAGTCTTAAGAACTGCTAAAATGGGAGAACCTTTGGAAGGAAGTTGATAGCGAACAAGGTCTTCAGGACTTTTGTTCTCAACATATTTAGCACGAAGATTATTGGCCCAAAGAGCATTGGGGTTATGCAACATCCTCCAATATAATTTAGCAGCTAAAGCTTTGTTGTTATTAATTGAAGACCGTAAACCTAACCCCCCTTCACTCTTAGGAAGACATAAAGTATCCCATTTCACCAAGGCCCATTTTCTTTTCTCCTTAGTACCACTCCAAAGGAAACGATGACTGATTTGATCCAATTCTCGAAGAACGACCTTTGGGATATTCAAAATGGAAGAAACATAAATAGGAATAGCTTGAAGGACTGATTTTACCAAGGTGATTCTACCCCCATAAGAAAGCCACTTGTTGGTCCACTTTCCAATTTTCTTCTTGACTTTGTCCAACAACCAATTCCAATATTTATTTTTCTGCCTTTGAATATTTATGGGAATACCTAAATAAGTGATTGGAAGAGAGGTCTTCTTATATCTTAGCTTATCCAAGACCATGGATTCCTGTCTAGCAGAGCGGTGAAAGAAAATAACTTTAGATTTGTCTTCATTGATCAACCGCCCGATAGCCTTAGAAAAACAGACTAATGATTTGCTTAATATTAGAAGCTTCCTTAACTCGTAGCTTTACCTAAAATAGTAGAGTCATCCACAAAATGAAGATGAGAGATAGGTCTAGCTCCATGAGCAATGGTAACTCCCTCAAGGGTTTTGTTTTCCCTCTTTTTGGTTATAGTCCTACCCAAGCATTAAGCAAGAATGATGAATAAATAAGGGGATAGCGGGTCACCTTGCCTAATACCTCTGGAAGCTGGGAAAGACTGAGAAGGCCTGCCATTGATAAGAACTAAGTAGGAAACTGAAGAGATACATCCCATAATCCAATCCATCCAATCCTTAGAGAAACCAAATTGCCTCAAAACTTTGATAAGGAAGTGCCAATCCACTTTGTCATAAGCTTTGGATAAGTCTAACCGAATGAACATGGAAGGAGAATTTTGCATATCCATGGAATGGATGGCTTCCTGAGCAAGAACTATCTCATCTACTATTTGACGTCCTTCCACATAACCCCCTTGCTCTGGGGAAATAATCTTATGCAAAAGAGGCTTCAACCTTTCTCGCCATGATTTTAGTAATGATTTTGAGAAGAACATTACATAAAGCAATAGGTCTAAAAGTTGAGATATGATCAACCTCTTGAGCTTTTGGAACAAGAGTAATATAAGTTTTATTGATAACCTTCAAAATTTCTTTGGCTTTCCTGGCTTCTTCCACCACCTCTAATAAATCAACATGAAGGATATCCCAGAACTCTTGGTAGAACTCAATAGGAAAACCATCCGGACCTAGGGTTTTCCCTTTTTGCATTTTAAAAACTACTTGTTGAAGCTCATTGATAGTAACGAGAGCAGATCAAAATAGAGTTCTCCTCCGAAGTGATAAGAGAAGGGATTGCTTGAAGAACATTATATTGTGAAGTCGAGTCAAGGGGAGTAGCAGCAAAAATATTGGAAAAGTAATCAACAACAATAGAGTTCATGCCATCCCAAGTATAAACAACATCTCCAGAATATGATTTTAAGGAAGAAATAAAGTTGTGAGATCTTCGAGCTAGAAGAGATTTGTGGAAAAAATTTGTGTTTCGATCTCCTTCTTTGAGCCATTGAATTCTAGATTTTTGCTTCCATAAGATTTCTTCTCTTTTTTCCCATTCCTCTAACTGAGTTGTGAGTTTAATTTCATCTCGCACTTCTCTTCTCTGTGAGGCCATCTAAACGGATTTTCTTATTCAAATTTTCAAGATGAGCAATAACTTCATGTTTTTTTTTATGAACATCCCCAAACTCTTTCCAGTTCCAAGTCTTGATTTTGGATTTAATGTATTGCAGTATTTTGACAAAATAGAACATCTTAGTCCCATGCCTAGGTTTACCTTCCTTCCACCATTGTTGCACATGAGGTCTGAAGGAAATGTCTCTAAGCCACATTAATTGAAAATGAAAAGGAGAGAAACTCACATTGGTTTTCCACATTTCCACCATGACTGGCCAATGATCCGAACCAGCATTATTAAGAGTCTTCACTTTAGGAATGTGACCATGGATTAAGAAATTTTCAGAGAGCAAAAACCTATCCAATCTCTCCATTATACAAGCTAAGCCTTGCCTTATGTTAGACCAAGTCATAAGGCCATTATCTCATTGGATATCCACAAGATGGAGGTTTGCAATATATTCGCTCATGAGGTTCGTGCTTTTGTCCAAATTTCTATTTCCCCCCATTTTCTCATCCAGAGAGAGGATGGTATTGAAATCTCCTCCGATCAAGATCCAAGATTTAGGAAAATGAGAGATAATATGAGTAATATCCTTCCACTTGTCTTCTTTTTTCCTCCAAAGAAGTCGGAGCATAAATAGTAATGCAGAGCATAATCTGGTTGGAATGTCTACTTTGAATAGCTATAGCCAACAAACCCCAACTACCAACCATATGGTGAATAACTACCTCTTTTGGATCCCAAAGACAAGCAATGCCACCCGAAGTCCCTTGGGAACTGAGGGAAACCACTTTTCTAGCTGGCCAAATTTTACTGGCAATTAAGTCCATATCCTCCATTGACATCTTAGTTTCTTGAAGGAAAACAAGATGTGGATGATTTACCTGAATCATTCTTCTAATTTCATTTTGTTTTGAAAGACTCCCTTTGAGTCCTCTAATATTCCAAGTGATGATCTTCATTAATACCGGGGCTAAAAAAGTTGGGAAGGGCATTAATCTTACCTTCCTCTACAAGCTTTTCACCTTCTTTTACCATATGATATTGATTGGTCTTGCGACCTACTTTTTGATTAGAATCCATCTTCAATTTTTTTTCCCTGTTTCTTGACTTATTCCAATTGAATCCGAGATGGCTTCTAACCTTGAAGAATGCTCATACATAGCCAAAATTTTACTAGATGGTTCAATAGAGTCTATATTGGGACCTGCATTATTTGAAGTTTTGACATTTGAAATATTGTTTTTCTTGTGTAAATTTTCTCCTTTTTTTTTCTGTTGAAAACCTTTGATTTGTTGGTTTGTCTCCGAGTTCTTCCCTTCATATTTAAATTGTGTTTCTAAGATTTTAGTTTCCATTATTTCCTCTTCCTCACTTGGGACATCATTTGTGGAAAGGATTTCAAACATATTAGCAGATGACTTTGATTGATCCTTCATAACTGGTTTTTCTGAGTGTTCTTCTTCTTAGGTATTTGGAAACCTGCTAAGTTTATATCTTCTTTCTTTTGATCGGGAATTTTATTTGGGCAAGCATAGGCCAAATGACCATATTCATGGCAAATTCTACAATGAAAAGGAATGTTCTCATAGTCCACTACTTGCTCCCAAGTGTCTTCCCCAAATTGTAATGTGATATTTTTAGGTAGGGGTTTGTCAAAATCCATTAAAACACAAATTCGAGCATAAATAATATGTTCAAAATTTTGAGTACAATCAACAGTCATCATAAAAGTTCCTAAAGAGTTTCCAATTGAAGAAAAAATAGTAGGATTCCAAAATTCAATAGGGAGGCCAAAGAGTCTAACCCACACGGGAGCAATAGAAGGCATCTCTTCTTCGGATTTAAATTTAGTATGCTAGGGCTTCATGAAAAGCCCTGCCCTTCCAAAAAACCAAGGACCCCCTTGAAAAGTTTTCTCTCTATCTTCATTATTAGCAAATAAAACAAGAAAATAACCATTTGGATAAATAGAGATTTGTAACTCACCTTTAGTTTTCCAGCTTTTTGCAGCCCGGACTTTGAAAGCAGATAGACTCGGACGAAAACCCATGAACCGACAAATTAGTCCTCTTTTTTCCAAATCTTCAATGCCAATCTGAATGTTATCCATATCAAGCTTAACAATAGGAGTTCCATCGACTTCTTTAAGACATCCTGACTCTGTTTTCCTGGGATCAATCTTAGGCATTCTTAGAGGTTTATGGGAAGCCCTAATATTGATATTAGCATTGGGCTGAGGCTGTCCACCACGAAGGGCATCCCTAAAATTCATTTTTGGGACTGAGTCTTCAAAATTCTTACCCTTGATAGGGGTTTTCATAGTAGAATTATTTTGTGGGTGCACCTTAGCACCAGATTCACTTGAGATATGAGCCATTTTTTGATCAACTACTTGAAACTTGTTTCGTGATCTCTTTAATCCTTGCCCTAGACGCCGTGGAAAGGTATGGTTTTCACTTTTCTTTTGTGCAGCAAATTGGAAGTCGTTGTCACTCAAGTTCATAGTATGATCTATTGAAAGACAAATTTCTAACCCATATTGTATCTCCTGCAACATTTCTTGCTAAAATATTGAGAATAAACCACAAAAATATTGGCCTCTAGGGCCCGAAGGCCCTAAAAACCAACCTCTGGAGCTGCTTGCACTCAACCCAGATGAAACCCTCGCATAGTCGCTTGCCAAATATGTCATTCACACATAGGGATGCGCTAGGATCTGTGTTGCTCCAAATGATATGAAAATTGGTGGAGACATTCTAGGGTTTTTCAGGCATCTACCCTCAAAATTTTAGCTCAATCCGAGTCCGGATGAGTGAGATATGACCGAAACAAGTTTGGTAGTTTGGGCAGTCCTACAAAAAACGCCTCCAAGTTACTCGAAATATTATAAATCTAGAACAATATTGTGAAATCTTCTATGAAATTTGTGAAATCAATACAATATTGTATTTATCAATGTTAATGAAATCATGGAATAATTATCATTATGGTAGCTGAAACATATCAGCTTGTCTAGAATCATTATGAAGAATAGCAAAAATTTGTGTCTCCACCATCTGATGTCTCCACCATATGATCACTAAAAGCATCATCATCATATTTATTGATCATATTTGACATTCCTCTTCTGTTTGTTAGGGAACTCCATTGTGCCAAAGATCTGTCATAGGAAATTGATCAAAGTGATATGAAGGCACATAAATTCTTAAACAATTTTCTAAATTTTTTTGACTCTGTTGTGGAGTTTAGATTTAACAAAAGAAAGTGCACTAAAAACTCTTTCATATTCAACTAACCCCAAAATCATTGTTTCACATAATTCATATAAACATAATTATTCACTTATTGTATCTTGTAATATTGTACTTGGATACAATTTTTGCCACAAACGTGCAGTGGAACCAATCTCATGGACACCTATCATAAGTGATGTTTGCACAACCATTTTTCTTCCAAAATGCGATGATTGTTCTTTCAAAAGATCACTGTTGAGTATACTTTTTATTTCAACACCATTTACTTCCACACTCTTACTAAAATGGTTAATGAGGTTATCCATATATTTAATAAATATCTCATTTTAATAATTATATTTAGTACAAGGATCCTAAAATATGGGGTTAACCGCACCCATGGCCTCGAGCAACTCATCTCTCTAAAACCAATCTCTTATCTCACCTGTCAAATATTTTTCTATTTTTGACAAATTATTCTTTATTTTTTGTATAATAACATGAAATATATTGTGTGTTACAAGAACTTCTTCAAAATCTTCCATAACTATACTTGATTTTATTTCAAAAAAATAAACAGGTACGATATTTCCATGAACATTAATACAAATATGATCATTGATGTCAAAATTTAAAAAACTTATTAGATTGTTCACGTTTATCAATGTATTCCAACTATCAAACAAAGGTTATGTAAAATATGTTTTAAACACATATAATGTATCAATAAGCACACATATTTGTTTTCTCATCCTCATAAAATAAACTATATAGATGGATCTCTCTTGTGCAAGTTTAATTAATCTATTCATTTCTTGTAACATTGGAAGAATACCACATATGGTCAAAAGTGTTTCTAAGTCTGTCAAACAAAACAATATATCTTTTTCCTTATAAACTATCCTGCAATTTGCATGCATAAACCTCGTTAATGATTGATATTCTACAAAAACTCTCTAGTCAGGTTGATATAGTGAAATCCATCTTGTATCCACATCTTTTAACAATTTTTTTCCTTTTGTAACTCCTAGTGCAAATTGTTGAAACTCTGAATTTTTTTTTGGAATTAATGAGAAATAAGAATGAATTTCATGAATAAGGTCTTCCACTTTAGTAACATTTGAAAATGTGCTCACAATTTTATATGCAATATTCACTCTATGAGTCATACAATGAATGGAAATCATATATGGGGCAACTATGGTTTGGAGTCAAACACAAAGACCAGACCTATGACCTTGCATAATAGCAACTCCACCAGCTCCAATGCAAATTTATCTATATCATTCATTCCCGTAATATTATTTAAACTATTGACAACAATATTATAAATTTTTTCTACATTTGAAATTTCCAACATCTTATGTATTCCCAACAAAATAGACCTTCTAATATGATTTTGAAATGTGTACACATGCATGCAAATCCAAGATTTGTTGTCCACATTTTTTACCTCATCAATAGAAAGTGAAATGAATATGGCAAGTTTTACTTGCTCCATTAGGTCTTCTTTCTCAATCAAAGATAGATATTTTACCATTTCCCAACCACTTTGATCTGAACAATGAGAACTAGGAAGGTTTTGCACATTAAATATGTGTAATAGCTAATTATAATCAATTAAATCAGACATTGGTCTACCTTTTTTGAGAATATTATAAAAAATGGCAAACTACATATTTTTTGAAGCTAAAATAGTCTTCTAAATTTTATGAAATTGGGTTTCAATTGTTCTACCTTTATCAAAAAGATATTGTTGTTGCTTTAAGTGAATGTCATATTCTATAGCATATCTTAAATGCATACATTCTGATGCATCCTTTCACTTAAATTTTTTACTAACTTCACCATTACTTTTATAACTTTTACATAAGCTTTATCAACATATTTTTCAATTGTATCACTCTTGTTTTGCAACCTATGATCCTTACCAAGTCTCCAGCTACAAATTTTGTATCTACATTTTTTTTTATATATTTGGTTATCCTTAGTCAGGACAAGCTCAACCTAGGGAAATATTTATGCCCATTCATTTTTAAATCCCCTTACAAGTATACAGTTAGACGCTTTTCATTTTTTGGACTTTTTGCTTGAAGATTCATATGAAGCTTGTAATGATTTTGATTTATCATTTTTATTTTCAATTGTGATGTCATTTTGAGGGTTGTCTTAAAGTGTTTGTTGGATGTCATTGTGAAGGATATTTTCATTAGAAGGCATCTCTTTTTGGGGAATATCTTCAAGTGAAGGTATATCAGGATCAAAAGGGTATTCTGCATAGTAGCATACCATAATATTTTTTATCATTTTAGGATAAAAAATATATAGAAAAATATATCATCAATCAAGCACATACTAGGAAGTCAAAAATTATTTGTACCTTGAATTTGCATGGATGTTGTTGGCTCATTGCATTTTGAAGTTTGGCTAAAATATTTGAGGATACTCTTTTTAGCAAAATATTTGGCCCCCTTCTTTCCATCATTGGGTGACATTTTACTTGTAATAAAAAAATGTTTTTCAATTTAGTAGAGTAATAAAATTTTGAGAGGGTGTACTTTCTATAAGCCTTAAGATAATATTGTAAATAGAATAAACAAATGTTTAGGTGGTAGATTATACATACTTGTTTCCTACCATTCTTTATTGTGATTTTATTAATTTATGCCATAATTTTCTGGTGAAAGCACTTTAACCGACAAGAGCACAAAGGTAATTAACATTCAAATTGAAATCAATTTAAGAAAAATATTATTTATGAAAAAAATAATTGGTGATACGAATGTCAAAAGATATCATATTATAGCACAAAATGGTCTAGAAACAGAGAATCAAAATGTGTTCAGAGAAACAGTGTATCAATATGTCTTTAGAGAACCAAAGCACTTACACATGTATAATCTTAGCAAGGAAAAAAAGATCTGAATAGAAACTAAGAATCAAAGAGTTTTAAAACATTTAAAATAGGGAAAAACAAAGAAAACATGGGAACATAGCAATTACCATCTGGATACAGAAGAGGGCTCAAATATTGGTGTGGTGCAAAACAAGATTGAAAAATCATTAAATATACATGTCAAAAAAATAAGATTATGGTACAAAATGGACTAGAAATAGAAAATCACAATGTCTTTGGTTCACCTATTCATAAAAAATCAAAGAGTTTTAATAGAAAGAGATAAAATAGGGGATAACATGTAGAACATGGTAAAATAGAGAAAAACATGGCAAGTAACAATGATAGATAACCTAGTGAAGAAAGAGATCCAGTGTAGAACAGGATCTAATTAAAAAATATTCCAATTGCAAAAATGGTTTTGATCATTTACAGAACAATTTTCGGTTGTAGAAATGGCTATGTTCAGTTGCATAATAGTTTCTAGTTGTAGAAGTAGTTTTAATTGGTTGTAAAGCATGGCCCACTTGCAAAATAGTTTTGTTTGGTTGCAAAATAGAGTCTGGCTATGAAAATGGTTTCATCCAATTGTATAAAAGGTTTTGATTGCAAAAGTGATTTTGGATAGTTGCAGAATAGGTCTGGCTATAGAAGTGGTTTTGATCGATTATAGAAGAGGTTTAAACTGCAAAAGTGATTCTGGATGGTTTCAGAATAGGATCCAATTTAGAAATGGTTCTGGATGGTTGCATAATAGTATCCTATTGTAGAAGTAGTTTTGGACAGTTGTAGAATAGGATCCAACTACAGAAGGAGTTTCGATCGATTATAGAAGAGGTTCCATCCAGTTGCAAAACTAGTGATGATCGATTGTAGAATAGGTTTTGATCTTATGCAAAATCGTGTTGGTATATTTGTCAAGTGTAGAACAAGGTTCAAAAATAAAAATGCATCCCTGGGGTGTTAATTATATACAGAGGTATACTTATCTATTTGGGTGGGATAATTTAGAAATTTTAAAATTTTAGGGTGAAAAGGGTACTCTATTTAGGTGGGATTGCTTGCAAATTTTTAAAAATAACCATGATACTCTTATCAAAGCACAACGAACTAAAACCTAACATTTATTTGTCCTAAAAATTTCTAGCTAAATGGCCAACATTCGGGTCCCCCAAATTTCATAAATTTGAATTTTTGAAAATGCTACTTTTTGCACAAATGGTGAATTTTTGCCGCTATGCATAACCCTGGCTAGATGGAAAAAAATTTCTCGAATCGGTAAATGGATCCAAGTTGAAGGTATACAAGGCATAGGCACAGATCAATATGATCAACTTAGAAATTAAGGACACTTCTAGTAACTCAAATGAAGAAGCACATCCATGTATACGATCCTACGAACATGGTGGGTCAAACAATGTTATTTGAGAGGATGAACTTGCTAACCTATAATGGTTATTTGGAAAATAAGAAGAACTGATAACTGAGCAAAGGGAGTTAGAACCAAATGTATGAGTTCTAGAAAGTGAAGTAGAGAATCAACTTTGGAAAATCGAGTACCTAGCTTCACAAGGGCAAATACCATAAGTGGAAGAGTATGAAGGCCAAGGAGCTAAAATTCTATAATGAATGTCCTTGGAAATACAATGATTTCAAGAGGAAAATAAGATGTTTCGCTAGTATAATGCACAATTGAAGGAATAGGTCATTTAGGAGTTGAATGAAACTATGCAACAAATGCAACAATGATAGGATGCACATAGAGTAGAATGGGATGAAATATATTAGGATGATTTTAGAGGGATCCTAGGTGTAAATTTTCTAGAAAGTAATTTATTCTTGGTGGATCTAGATCATTCCACACGAATATGCTCTCAAAGGTAAGATAATAAAATGCTATAGGTAGGTGGATTTCAAATAAGGTAAAATACAAGGAACAATATAGTTTCCTTAGACGATTCAAATAGTTCATATGTAGCTACACTAAGAATCATCATGAATATGGATGACTCATCAAAAGCAACTTCACCATTAATGAGGCATCCTCAACGATGTAAAAAATCACCAAAAAATAATGAAGCAAGGGAATTGCATCAAAAATTGACTTCTAGTAGTGCATATCATATGAGTCAAGAAGAAGTAGTCGAGATTTTATGGTGAGCTATCAATGAAGTACCTGAATGACTAAAGTATGATGGATGGTTGAAATACTCAAGTGAGGACAAAAATAAACCTCAATATCCTAATATATTACATGACAATCCTAACCTAGATCATCGAAGACAAAGATATGAAACCCAAAGTCAACGAGAAAGGGTTAGATTCCTTGAAACTACACAAGTGATTGAATATGATGAGTCTCTAAGCCCACAAGATGAGTACAATGGAGTAATAAATATTCATTTTGATAATGAAGACATGATACTAGGAGTACCAAAACCACACGAGTGGCGAACACCATATGCAGGAGCTATGATACATTCGATTGAATGTGAATAAGTGGATAGGTATTGTATGGTAGTACTCAAATTATGACAACATGAAAGAGCAACAAGACAATTGAAGCAACACGTTCAAGAAACCTTGGAATGACCAATGAACACTACAAGAGAGGGAAATGAATCAAGTATAGATTCAACTTTCTCGGATGAATACCAAGAAGCTGTTATAGTTGCCATTAAGGTGGTAGGGATTAGTTATTATCATTAATATATCATCTTCTTGTTTGCTTAGTTTTGATTACTAAACAATTTTGAAAGTGTGTAATTTGGCTTATTGGACAAGGCCAACACTCTATGATATAATGGTGTGTAAGCCTACAAGTAATAAATACATTAATGTTTTAATATTGATTTATGTAGTTAGTTGATGGGCCTATGATTAAAAATTATCAAGATTAACTTTCACTGATCTTGTTATGCCTAATGTTATGTTAGAAAAGGTTAACTAAATTATAATTATTGAATATTTGGTATTATACCCTTCATCCACTTGATCCATTGTCTTATTGTGTTGATATTATCTTACCTGAATTATTTGTGTAGGTGCCTAAGGGCATCATCGATCTCATTGACAGCATTTTTTAAATTATAGACACCAAAATCTAGCCATTTGTCACCCATATGTGTCCTCAAATAACAGCCATCCATTATATATATATATATATATATATATATATTTATTTATTTAATATATGCACAAATATTAATATTTTATATTAATATTTTTATATATTTAATAAATATATATGTATTTATATAAATTAATCTTAGCCATCCACCATGTTTTATTCTCATCCATCCATCCATATCAATCCATGTCACTTTTCCAAGCTTAATCTCCACCCTTCCTCATGTTTTAATCTCTGATTCTCATTTTATGTCATTGAAACCCTAACATGTTCAAGGGAAAATTATAAAAGATGATTTATTTTGATGAATCAAACCCTTAGAATATTAATCCCTTAATCTTGGAAGATCTTTTGGAATCCTGAGGTAAATCCTTAAGCCCTTTTCCCCTAGCCAATTTTCTACCATCTTCATCATTTCCTTGTCACCATCGCATCACCCATTTTCATCACTGTCAAACCCTCACAAACCCGATTTGATTCTATAACCTTTCCCTCAACCCTCGAATGCCCTCCATAGTTTGTAGAACTATTCTAGGTTTTTTTGGAATACCTCTAGGCATTTATAGCCATCATAGAATACCTTTGGGTGTTTCTTGTAGCATATATGCAGTCCTCCAACCCTTGATCACCTTTTGGGCATTCGTGCGACCATCGATGATAGAAAGAGGAGAAGAAATCATTCAGCAAGGTAAGTTCATTATATTTATTTTATATTTCTATACTTTTTGTTTATAGTTACATTCACAACATCTAGGTTTTTAGTATTTTTCATCTTTCTAAGGGCCTCACACAAGGGAGCCCTCATAGGTGCTTCTAATCTCTTTTTGTTGTTTTCTATTTATAGGTACAAGAATCATCTTTCTGGAGGCTATTGTAGTTGGGGTGGTCCCGTAGGGATATGCAAGCCCACCCACACTCTTTTTTGGATCAAATATGAACGATAAGACACCAGTTATTATTTGAACTGGGGATTTAAAACCCTATATTTGTAACATTTGTATCAATACCAAAAATCATGTTGTAAACATTAGAGATCAATGATCCATTTATATCAATAAAATATTGTCTCTATCCATTGTGCAATATATTGTGTATTGCTTCTATCTATTCCTTTGGTGTTGTTCATTTTTTATTTACAAAATGGTAATCATGGTGGGACCCCAAAAGGGTTCTTCATGTTAGTTTATCTTGTCACTAATTTTTGTTTTTTTCATCTTGTAGGTTCCAAAAGTTTGATCGAAAAAAAAATGCAAAACATGAGGGTTTTTAGAAGTTGTAGAATTCGATCGGAGGTCGCACGGACACCCTACAACATTTGAGGGATGTCCTACAACATTCAAGGAATGCCCTACAACATTCTAGAGACTTTGAATGGCATTTAACATACTAGGGAATAAATACGTAAGGTTCTTGGTAAGCCTAGTTCAAACCCTAACTCACTTCTATTTTCATTTTCATACTTTTAATAGTAAAATCAACAAAAGAAATAATTCATTTTCTGTTTAAAGCTGTTACATTTTTATTTGCATTTTAGGCATTTACATCCATCATATAGATTGTACATAGAGTAAAATTGCATTCATGCATTCACTGTAGATGACATTTATTTTAAATTTCTATTACTTTATGGTGTATTTATTCACCATTTCTATATGTTGTTTGCATTTGAAATTACAAAATCATAAAATAGTTGTATAGTAGAGTTGAAAGCTTCCATTTTTACTTTTCTAATTTAGAACAAGATCACAATACCTATGTATACTCCTATTGTTGGAATCACTTGATAATTCAAGGCTGAATAACTAGGCGAACCCTCCAATATTGGAATCACATGATGATTCAGGGTGGGTCTTAAGTGGTTTACCCCTAAGTTATTTTTAGGATCTTACTATTGATGTTCTTGGTTTCTAGCTTAGATGAGTGAAATAGGTATGTTTTCAACATTGAGTTAACACAATAGATAACACAAATATTAAACTAAATCAACCACTTTGCATGTTTCACAATAAACAATAGTGAATTGGATTTCATTACCAACCATTGTTCGAGATTAGTGATGGTGGGATTCATCTCCATCTGTCATATCTTGCCCATAGAAGCCATAGTCACCCATGAGCAAACTTTTTAGATTTTATCACCAGGAAGAATCTCATTTTCCATACAACTTTAGATTTCACTTTTGTATAATAGTTTAGTTTGGCACATCTACAACACACAAAATCCACATAAAAAAATCCATTGCAAAACATAGGATTGAATTGCTTGTTTGATTCTATGTGTTCTCTATTTTTATTTTCTTTTTGCACATTTTCACATTCATCACCCCCATATGACTCATTATCTTATGTTTTCAAATTAAATCCAAGTAAATATTTTGAGTCAATCCCTTTCCATCCAAACCACTTCATCCATGGAGTGTTCCACATCTTCCCCTACCACTTCTGTGGTTAACCATGTCAGTGTGATACAAATAAGTTATTTTGGTTTATCTGAGGGACCATCACACACTATATACTTCAAACATTGACATGTTACACAAAGCCACCAACATACTCATTCTAGAAACTAAACCATCATATCCCATTTATCATAACATCACCCACATAGACATGGCCAAAATGGAATATTTTCGAAGATATTCTAACTATGTTCTAGAATAAATCAACAGTCCACCCAAGCATGATCCGTTTTTTTAGTAGGAACTTTCCCATTCGTAGCCTTCCAAATTTACCCAGTGTATACTAACCCTCTTTTAGAGGCTTCTTATGCACCTTCCTAGCATTGGTCCTTTCCAAATTAGTCGTGTCCAAAGAACTTCCATTCCATCTTCATATACCACCACTTATGGCAATCCATTGTATGAAGCATATATCAATACTGCTTCACAAATTCCAGTTTCCACTACATCCACTACCCCCCATTAAGTTGCAATACCTATTACAACTTATCCTCTACCCACTTGATCCATTCCAACCACATCCACACCATATGCTTTAGATATGGCCATACAAGAAGCATGACAATACCT
This sequence comes from Wollemia nobilis, assembly GCA_028583015.1. Classification (NCBI taxonomy): domain Eukaryota; kingdom Viridiplantae; phylum Streptophyta; class Pinopsida; order Araucariales; family Araucariaceae; genus Wollemia; species Wollemia nobilis. The sequence continues at coordinate 53,724 of JAQPPZ010000802.1, forward strand.
TAATAAATTTATTAAGGAGTAATAAAATACTAAGTCTTGTTACCAATAACAAGTAAAAGTGGTAATTCTTAAGCCTTAGCCCACTTCTACTCAGCCTACATTATTTTCATCAAATCCATCATGGATATAGAAAACTTCTATGATTTTTATTCCCACACCTCCATCAATCCACACCCATTCCATTCCAAAAAGTCAACCCATTCATAGTCCTCAAATATCATAGTCCATCATCTCCATTCCATCATTCGTAATTATTTATCCATCAAGCCCAACATCACAAAATTCAATCTAGTCCATCAAATCATAAAAATATTATCACACCTCAGCATTTTACAACTTCACCTCCACATAATCATTAAGTGATTTAGGGTTTCCACATACCTAGGGAAGACCCTAGAATTCAAGTAATGCAACAATAGATTTATAGCTTGATGCAACATACTCCTGGTATGATGAACCAGATGCTAACTTTAAATAGCTTATCAATCAACCAATTCATTTTTTGGTACCATCACCACCATATCTATCAAATTTTATAGTGCCAAACTTTGATAAGTTCAAAGGGACTAAGGACCCTAGAGAGCATGTGGGCACATTCATTCACTCATGTTTTAGAATTCAAAATCAAGATGCCCTAATGCTCATAATTATTCCTCAGACATTAGGAGAAGATGTCATAGAGTGGTATAACCATTTGCCTTAACATAGTATTTATACTTTTGAATAGTTTGTAGACCAGTTTCTTCAAATTTTTTACCTCAATGTTTGAAATAAAATTTCATTGAATGGATTACATAATCTTGAGAAATATGATGGTGATTCATTCTATGATTTTGGCAATCGTTGGAGGGCTATTATCACAAAACTAGAATTATCCTTACCAATGGAAGAGCTAACTCGACTATTTACCAAGAGTTGCTTAAAACCCATCTCTTGGTTATTGCAATTACAATAGTATAGATCATTCACAGAAGCTCTTACCCATACTAGCATAATTGAGGAAATAAAAATCCAAGAAGGTGTGCTAAAGACTAAAAATAAAGAATAGCAAAATAAGGGTCAATCCAAAGGAACCTATTCTGGCCAATCTAAGCCAAATTAGGCTAATCAAGCAAATCAAGTACATCATCTGGTCATAATCCAATTGGTAGTGGCTCAAAAAAATAACCAATGCAATCACAACTACAAAAAATTGCATATCAAGTGGTTCTCCCACCATCACAAGTTCAAAATATAGTGCCAACCATGGAAAATTACCAACGTCGATAATATGTTTAACAAAATCACCAATACACCCCTTATACAAGTCATATACCTCCTTATTTTGTAGTTTGTATGACACAAATCAATTTGCCTTACATGAGTTCAAACCATATGATCACAAAAAATGTAGCAAAACCTATTGAAAGAATTTATTTTATCCTTATCATCGACAAAATGAGTATGATATTAACAACTACTACACATTTAAATATATGGTGCAAGACCTAATTTACTTAGGGTCCATCAAGCTTGAGAGTCCCTTAGATCAACAAAATCAAAACTTTGGTATCTATCAAACACCACTTCCTCATCATGAGGAAGCGCAACCAACAATAGAAGGGTAAAATACCAAGACTCCTTCTAATCAAGTTAACCTTGTTCAACAATACCAAGATTTTATGGGTGTTATTCATGTAGTCACCCGAGGTCAATAGTGCACAAATAAAAAAAATTCTCAACAATAGATTTTTCAATCTCCCATAGCACCACAACCAAGTGTGTCTCCTCAACCTGCCACTTCATCATATCCCATAAAGTTCCCTGTTAATTGTTCCCAACCAATTAATTCCAAGTCATCCATCTCCACCCACTCATCTTCCCAATCATCCATCAAGGCCAATTATCTCTCTGAGTATACGGTTAACCACTAGTATTAAAATGGCTTCAACTAAACTGTCCATCTATGACTTAATTCAATAATATCCCCCACATCGTGAGGTATTAATAGAAATTTTTAAATCCATTGAAATCTAATATTAGGATGCTAATATCTTTAGTGATTTTGTGGGAAGCATTCTAACATGTGTGGAGCCTACCATTACATTGTATGATTTTGAAATCAAACCAATATCATCTGGATCGATGGACCTTCCATTACATATCATGGTTTAAATTGATAGGAATCCATTCAAACAAGTTTTTATTGATACCAACTCCTCCATCAATATCATCACCACATCTACTCTTCAACATCTTAATCTCCCACCATCTCACATCACCAAATCCACCTTCACCTTGAAAGCATTTAACAATGCCCTTTGTTCCATAGTTGGCATTGTATTTTTACCCATTGAAGTGGGCATAAAAATGTTGCACACAATGTTTTATATCTTGGAAGGGTCCGTGGCATATAATTTACTCCTTGGATTTCCTTGGATTAGGGAAATGAGATGTGTCCCATCTATACTTTATCAATTCTTAAAATATGTACATGAGGGGCATATTCATTACATACTAATGGACATAGAACCGTTTAAGTATTGCAATTTTATTTTGAATCCATCCTTACATCCACCCATATTTTTCTAACATCATCAACTGCATCATCCACCACACCATCCACTTCTTCATATAAATTTCCTATTCTTGAGGAACTTCCCATCACTACCACACATAAATATTCCACTTCCATGCCCCCATCTTCATCACTATTGACAACATGTACATATGGCTAAACTCAATCTGCATCAACCCCATCATCATCAACAAAAACCTCCATCATCATTCCCTCCACATCATTACCCATTCATCAAACACCTCAGCCAAATACACCTCCATCCACATCAACTAATGTATCACAAGTTGAATTCATAGATTGTGAGACATCATTCCAGTCCATATATCTCCCATTATTAAAACTCCAAGCCAATTATGAGTCTTCCACATCCACTTCCATATCCACTTACACATCCACCTCCACATCATCCCAAGATATGGTCCTATTGGTCACCAATCTGGCACCACATGCCAGGGTAGGGATGGACCAACAACGTAGCATAGAAAAACAACTACATTGGGATGGGGCAAACTATCTCTAGAGAAGGTCAATTCCTTTGGGGATGGTTCCAGCTATCTATGGCACAAAACAAGAAAAGAGAAAGAGGGAAAGAAATAATAAAATATTCATAACCAGAACTCACAGGGATGGATATAGTCGTAACAAGACCTATGTAGGTAACATACCAAGTATAAAACATAGATCCTGCACTTAATATATCACACAACAATACTTATGTTCTAGATTCTATCAATGGTAGACAGGGGGTGAATTCTAAAACTGATATACAGGTACATGAGATCTAGGATTTAGAATCAGAGCGCTCCTATACAAATGGCTTCAGCAAAAATAAACCCTCAATTCGTATTTACGAATGTGCACTCTTAAGTCACTTAAGTAAACCCCATGAAATCTAGATATCATAATATTATGGGAGAACTTAAACAACCAAATATAAATAGGTATTTATATAATTAATAAAACATAGGGAGACCAAATTAGAGACCAAATAATGCATAATTTATGTTTACATAGAGGTAAACCTTACATATGAATTAAACATTAATGGTGGTAGGTAGGAATATGATCCTTGTAGTAGACAAGCACTACACTGATAATTGTTCCTCTGCATAGCACCAATATTCTAGAAGAAAGTGTTGAGTGAATATTTTTGTCTATTGCAAAATAGTCACCACAATTAGAGTATTGAATGAAAAATCCCTCTTGCAAAGAAATTAAATACAAACATCAATTTCTCCAAGGTTCTAATAGAAAAATATTCCACATGCATACATGTAATCAATGATGATTAAATAAAATATTTTCCAGAATAGTCTCACAGAATATAAGTTATAGTTAACAAGGGGCATTTATGGCTCAATTTATACAATTCTTAGTGATCATGACTCTTTTTAACGTTGAAGTGCATGTGAAATTTGCTTATGTGAAAGTGATTCCTTTTAATGATATTTCTATTAATCTGATTTACCTTGAATCCCAATTAGTCAATCTATTTTATCTTCAAATTATAGGTGTAAAATACAAAACTGTGTGGAATAGTCCACTTCATTTTAGACTCCATTTCTTTAATGTGAGATTCATTTTTTTGCAATTAGTAGATTTATTTTATCTTCATTATGAAGTTTCTACTAAAGAAAAGTTAGAATTTGGTGTTAGTACTTGTTAGCAAGTTAAAATGTTAGTGTTTGTTTGCTTTCTCCGCCATTAATATCAATTTGGCATCAGTACCCTTCCTCCTAAGATTGATTTTATCTAGAAATTAAAATTAGTGCAATTTGGAGGTGCAAAAATCCTGGATAAGGACCATAATGGAAGCAAATGAACAGAAATGTAAAATGAAATTCTGGAAAATGGACTAGAATAAAAGACTAAAATTAAATGCAAAAATTTTGGAAATGACTAGAATAGAAATGAAATTAAGTACAAAATTTTTGGAAATGACCAGAATGGAAATAAACTATGTGCAAAAATTTTGGAAATGACTAGAATGTAAAAGAAACTAAAACATAAATTCTGGAAATGACCAGATTTAGATAAAATAATGAGCAAAAATAAAAATTAATTAAACTAGTTGTAGAAAATAAATCAATAGAAAATATCTACAAAACAGTTGGAAAATAATAAAATAACATTAGATTTTGGTATCACAATCCCCTCCTTGCAAAACCCCATGTTAAGAGATGAATCTAGAGTTAAACTAATATAAAGGACCTGCAAAAAACACAATCAAGTTAGACCAAGTGCGAGACTCAAAGGACAAAGGAAATTTGCATTTTATTCCAACATTCACCTAGTATAACCCTTAACGGTATTAATACATAGATACAAATCAAAATGAAATGCATTAAAGATAAATAGTAAATTCAATAGCCTTAGATGCAATCTCATTTTGGTTTTGCTCACAAGGTTTGTATTTGCCAAAATGAATGCATTTGATTCTTCAAAGTGATCTTGCTTACAAAAATTTCTATCCAAACTCAAAAAAAAGGTGGGTCCCCAATTTTGGGGCTAGTTGTCAAGTAGCCACAATAGGAAGCAGACACATCTAGTTGAACTTGGGCCCTTGGGTCCTCTAACATTTTTACCCAGTTCATTAATTCTCAACTGCCTTGTCCTTCTCCTCGTTTGGTGATCCTCTGGTTGGGTAGTGAGTGACAGGTATAAAAATACCTTGGGAGATATGCACCTCAAATCAATCACATTCAAGTACATTGTTAGGTACTTGAACTACTAGAGTAATGGATAGTTCTTCTATTTGAATTTTAGGCAATGGCAGGAGCCTTGCATGTCAGGTGGATTCTTTCTTTGTTCTTATTTCCACCCACAAAGGTAATAGGGAGAGAGGGTGGGCATTTATCTAGAATTCCACCCAATTTGTGCTTGTATTCCCTATCCACGATGGGTGAGGATATTTCATATTCTTAAGGGAAAGATCACACAATTCTTTTGCCATCAACCATGGAAGGCTCGCCCGACAAGTTGAGTGAGTCATTTAGAAATTTTCATCCAAGGCCAAGGGTAGATTTTCTACTCATTCTATCAGTCGCCTTACTTTAATCAGTTGTTTGCTCATTGGTTTGGTTCACTTGTAGTTGCTACTATCGCCACCTGATATCTTCCACCTATCTATCAATGTTCTTTCAAAATTTGGTGGGATATTAGAAGAGTGGGTGAGGAGGTACAAAATTCTCACCCATAGATCCACCTCACTAATCTTGGTATTGGTGAATATGTGGTCCAAGACATCACTATAATACCACTCAACATCCAAAATACTAGGGATTACGGTCACCCACATGACCCATCCTTATCCATAGAAGTAGTGTACAACATAGGTTCAATGCCCAATAGCATAAATTTTATGAATGGGGGGATTGATTCATCATCCAATCCATCTTCCCAAGATGAACCTAAGAAACCAACACCTGTCAACATATAACAAATGTCAGGTTTTCCATCATGTTATTTTCATCAAGTCAATTGGTAAGGTTATGGCCTAGGGTGACATGAATAGGGAATGCATGAGTTCATTTATACTCTGTATAGAGAAGCGCATGACCGTTCAGGTCTAGGTTATCATCCTTATTCCTTCACATCTTCTTTTCAACAAGCTTTTCAAAGTCTTAATTTAAATTCAAAATAAGAAACCCATCATCCCAATAACTTTTAAGATGACATCTATGAAGAATATGATGTCATGTTGATAGCATCTAATGAATATGATGAAGAATTGAAATCCATCATTCCATTCATTGAACAATATGAATTTTAGCTCAGAATGTTTCTCATAAATCAGCCCATATTTTGCTTACTTATTCCACAAGAGTGATCCAAACCAACCGGTGAACCACCTCCATTTCATTAATCCACCTCACTAGACATTTTTCTTGTAATATATGTACATAACATAAAAAAAATTAAATTTTCAAAAAAAAAAAAAAAAACATTGCATTGCATGTACATGGATTTTTGTTGGTTGTATTTATTTATGTTGCTCAATATTGTTCAGGTTCCTCAAGTTCTAGCATCGATTCTAGTAGATAGGATCTATCCATCCTTCACATTGCTAACCACCAATTTTCCCTTTAAGTTAACATGAATCTTGTTGACTTATTCACCCCACTTTGTAATCCATATGATTTGGCAAAGCCAATTCCAATTGACATGAGCCTTATTGATATGGATCAAATTTACACGCCTCCATATTTTTTCTAAATTTATCCTTTTTGAGAAATTTTTAAGGGCTTCAATCAACTACATTCCTTCATTTCCTCCACCTTCACCTTCACCTTCCCCTTTAGATCCTGAGGTTTTCCAAGCAGAAATAGAAGAGGTTTAGTCAAAAGAGTGATAATATCATAGATGACATTCATTTTATTCCAACACCCCACCATCTTGAGGAAGGTTTTCACATATCTATTGAAGATACCATCGATGTGAACCTTAGCTTAGATGCAGACAACCCCCAAATTGTCAAACTTGGTAAAAGTATATCCGTAGATGAACAAGATCAATTAATTGCTCTCCTCAAGAAGATGGGTATTTTTGCATGGACATACAAATACATGCCTGGTCTTGACCCTAACTTGGTTATCCACAATCTCACCTTACACTCTGATGCTAATTCGGTTAAACAAAAACTGAGAAAGATGCATCCTACCATTGCCCTCATGGTCAAAGAAGAGCTTCAAAATATTTTAGATATGGGTTTCATTGTCTCCATTGACTATCCTAAGCGGCTTTCAAACATGGTACCTATTTGCAAACCTAACAAGGCGATACACATTTTCACTAAATTTTGAGACCTTAACAAAGCATGTCCTAAGGATGAATTTCCTTTACCAAACATCGATACTCTTGTTGAAAACTACTTTGGACATGAAATAGTTTCTCTAATGGATGGTTTTTCAAGATAATACCAGATTCAAATCAATCCTTATGACCAACACAAAACAACATTCACTACACCTTGGGGGAATTTTTGTTACAAGGTGATGCCCTTTGGCCTCAAAAATACAAGTGTCACTTATCAACGTGCCATGAAATACATATTCCATGACTACATGCATAATATCATCGAAGATTATGTGGATGATCTCTTGGAAAAATCCAAAACTTGATAAAAGCACATTGGTGTCTTGGAAAAAGTCTTTGATCAACTACTAGAGCACAATGTAAGGTTGGACCCCAAAAGTGTATTTTTGGTGTTACCTTTGACAAACTATTAGAATTCATTGTATCCAAAAGAGGCATTAATGTGGACCCAAATAAAGTGAAGGCCATCATGGATATGCCTCCCCAAACAAACTTAAAGGAATTATGTAGTTTACAAGGAAATATTCAATCAATCCATCGTTTCATTACGCAACTTTCTAATAAATGCAGGTCATTCAATCACCTGCTACAAAAGGGGGTGATAATTTCATGGATAGATGAATGCCAAAAAGCTTTTTATGACATCAAGAAATACCTGTCTTCTCCACAAGTCTTAACTCCTCCTCATTCGGAGGTCCCCTTCCACATTTATGTTTCAAAAATGGACTTTGCATTAGGGATAATGCTTGCACAAAAGAATGAAAATAATTGAGAGCAAGTTGTCTATTACATTAGTTGAACATTGGTAAGCTATGAAACCAAATATGCTTACAAGGAAAAATTGTGCTTAGTAGTGGTTTTTTCCACTAAAAAACTCAAACATTACATGCTTATTCACACCACATATATCATTACTCGTAAAAATACTTTGCATTATATGACATCTCACACTTACAATAAAACCTACATCACAAAATGGATAATGCTTTTCACTAAAATCAATTTTGAGTTCATCAACCAAAAATCCATTAAAGGTTAGGTCATAGTCGATCATCTTACAAAAGATCCACTTCCTAGTGATCAACCCTTGATTATTGATCTGCTACATGATTCGGTATTCATTGTCACTAAACAAGAGGAAGATGTAATTCTGGAGGAAGACGTTGATATCACTCTCTTATTTGATGGTTCTAAGTGCAAAAAATGTCAATGTGTTGGAGTTGTGTTTCATACACCACAGGGGAATACATATTCCCCTGTATTTCAAACTTGAATTTCAATGCACAAACAAAAGTGTAGAGTATGAAGCCTTAATATTATATCTTCAAGCAACCATAACTATGGGCATAAAGTGTATCAAGATATTTGGTGATTCTCAACTTGTCGTTCATCAAATCAATAGAGAATACTAATGTAAAGAACCAACCATAAAGATTTATCATGAAGTATCAATGTCATTTCTTGCTAAATTTGATTGGTATGAAATCGATAGTTTTCCATGTTTGACTAATAGATTTGAATATGCGATGGCCTCTCTAGGATCATTGATTCCAAAGAACTCTGAAGGAGAGGTACAACCACTTATTGTTATAACAATCTCTAAATCTACAATTATCCATGTTAATTCTAAAGATGAGAAGGATGTTTGTTTTATTCATTCAAAGTCATATGAGCCTTGGTCCAACAAAATAATAGCCTTAATCAATTTTAGAACACTCCCATAAGGCATGTCATGAATTTATAAATGCACTTTCAATCAAAAGGTAGCTCATTTTACTCTTTTGTGGGATGTGTTGTATAGACATGGTTATGATGGAGTCCTCCTTCGTTGTCTCGAGCCTACAAAGGTATAGAGATCCATAGTTGAAGCTCATGATGGTACTTGTGGTGGTAATTTTAGTGGAATGGCCATTGTAAAGAGTATTCTATGCATGGGTTACTATTGGCCCACCATGGAACGTGACTGTTGCACTTATGTCAAGCATTATCAAAAATATCAATAGCATGCTAATTTAACTCATGTGCCATCACAAGAATTATAGCCTATTCAAATTATTTGGCCCTTTTCACAATGGGTCTTGATTTTATCAACAAGATCTCACCTCCTTCCTCGGGATAACATACATTCATCATCACAACCACTGATTACTTTACAAAGTGGTTTGAGGTAGTTCCTCTAACCAGTATGATAAGGACTTAGAATTGTGGAGTTTATACTTCATCATATTATCTATCATTTTGGTATTCCCTCAAAAATCATATTTGATAATGGTATGTTTTTAATAACAAGGATGTTTAAGCACTTTGCAAGAAATATAATATCCAACATAGTTTCTTGACTCCTTACTACCCATAAGAAAATGGACAAGTTGAGGCTACCAAAAATACCTTAGTTTCTATTCTAAAGAAAGTAGTCAAAGAAAATTATAAATATTGGCATATTCAAATCCCCTTGGCATTATGGGCTTATCGAACAAGCATATGCACGTCTACTAGGAAAACACCATTTTCGCTAGTCTATGAAGCCGAAGCAATTATACCTCTTGAGCTTGAGATCCCCTCATTGCTAATTTTACTACAAGAATTCATAGATGATGATACTTCTAGATAAGCATGTTTTGACCAACTCACACTTCTTTATGAAAAGCAGGTCAATGCTTTAGAGCATTTAAAAATTTATTAGGACCGCTTAAAGTGTGCTTACAATGATAAATTTCATCTATGTGAATTCCAAGTAGAAGATCTTGTTCTTAAAGAGAATAAACAAAACACCAATGCATTACCACATCTTCATGATAAATTCATGGCTAATTGGCTAGGTCCATATATTGTCATTCAAAATGTGGGTAAAGGAACTTATAGGCTTGTCATTCTAGAGGGAGTTGAAGAGCCCAAACCACTTAGCATCATCTAATTGAGAGCATTCTATGCATAATGTGATTTATATATGTATATATACATGGCTAATACAAAAAACTAAAATTGCATTTCACACATTATATTTTACACATTGCATTGCACACATTTCATTTCATAAATTACTTTTCATACATTGCATTCACAACCATCTTCACACATTTTAGGGGTCATTTATTGACTTTAGATAATAGTTGGTCCAATACAGTTTGTTGCCTTAATCAAATGCACCTTCAAATCATCGTCCATTTCATTGCATCATTCTCTAAATTAATGTTACCATTTACAAACCACATATCCATAATCCCTAGTTGTTCTCGATCACTCAACCACTCCTTGTGTTTCTAGCAACCTCCAATACATGTTGAGTTTTCTTTAGGACCATGACACATTTTAACTAAGAAAATATTGAGTTCTAAGAATTTAATCTAAACACTCTTAAACCAAACACAATCACAAACCTTAAAAACATCTTGTGTTAAAGAGGGATAACACCATTATTGGGTTGGACCTCGAAGTGAAAAGGGTAATCCTTGCTTGTTCCATTATGCACATAGTCCAGAAATAAAAATAGTGGTCTTCACCACTATCACAATAATTTCCAAAAAAAATAATGAGTAGGAAGGATAAGGTTACATTCTCATCACACTTTAGTTGAGAATCTGATTTCCCAAAGCTCTAAATTTTTTACACATCACACACCACAAATCCTCCAGTTGTAAGGATATAACTACATTTCGAGTCATACGATTAGGTAGTCTGAATCCCCAAAACATAGATATTTGATTCTTGAACTATGGATTTAATCTCCACCGAAGCTATAGATGCTTGAATGGCAGTGGAGTATGCTCATGTGTGGTGACATATCTCTCATAAAGAGACCTATGACAACACATAATGACAAACTAGCTTCTTGGTCTCCTCCATGACAGGTTTTCATATCAATTTACTCAAGATGGATTAATTAACTCACTTGTACACACATTGGTTCTTGATTACCTCGAGTCATTACCACGCACATGATCGATAAATGAATTCACTACACACACATTTGGTCCTATAAAACTTAGGTAGTATTTAGTGAGTTTGTTTGATATAACTAGTATGTTTGATTCTCTACAAAAAAATCAGTATTCCATATCAACATCAATATATTTTTTCATATCAACATCCATATCTTCTTCCATATCAACATCCATATCATTACATGAGTATTCCATTGCACATACCAACATTTTGGTGCCCCTGATTAAACAAAAATGCTAACATGGTCAAGAAAAATCTAAACTATGAATGATCATTAGAGCATTAATTCATTTGCATTCATACACATTATCATTGCATTATAATCCATCACACATATACACATGCATTCACACAAAATCATAACACAAAAGTAAAATCCATGTATATATATCACATGAACAATGAATGCACGGAGTCTATATACAATGGATCACGAAGGCTTATTTACAGAAATTGCATCTAAGCACTAGTTATCACCTATAAGAGGACCCTTGTGACCCCAAAGTATCTCTAGACCTAGAGCCACTATGCCTAGAATCACTATGCCTAACATACCTAGAAATGGATGAGGAGGTTGGATCTAGCAGTCCAATGTGGTGTTGCATCAATAGATCCTCCAAATATTATATGTATCCATCTCGAGCTCGAAGGCATAGTACATCATATCTCTGATGATGGTCCCTTTTAAGTAGTTCTACCTAAAGCCTCGTGATCATATCATCACCTTCACCTACAACTGTCCATAACTCTATCTCTATTCATATTCAAGCTATCTTCACATCCTGAGCTGCTATATCTACATATCACTTAGCCACCATCTACTCAAGTCTTGCCCAATCCTCCTCACTTTGGATTGAATGTATCTTTGGAACATCCTTCATATAATTCGTATCATCTCCATCACCTCCAATCTATAGAGGTTTCTCTGATGCATACCTCATTCCTCTCCCTCAACTACTAGATCGAAGGCATCTCTAACATTTGGGAGCTTCATCTGCATTTCTATCTCATCCTCATCCCCATTCCCCTCATCCACTATCAGACTCAGTACCCATGGTGGTTGTGCAATGAACCATACATTGTACTTAGTGGTAGTCCCCACATTATCCACATCAGGGAGATCTATCTCATTTTCATCCTCATAGGTCACCTACCATGCCTCAGCACAAGGTAGACACGTCTCATATGATGGCCCTTGTACAACATTGGTGCCTCTAAACTACTATAGTACCTCTAAGAACTATATCAAATCCACATCATTCATATACCTCCCAACCACCCATCTAGCCTATCATACTATTTTTAGCTACTCCCCATCACCAGTCAAAGTAACACCTCACAATGGCCTCAAATGCACCTGAATAGGTATCAACTCTACCCACAAATCCTTGTATTCCTAGCCAGTCCAAATAGGATGACTCAATTAAACCTCCTCATCCACTCACCATATCAAAGCATAGGACTATTCCCCATCCCATACCTCACTAGGCAATCCCACAGGGCAAGCCACACTAAAGTGCTTCTAGCCCCAATACTACAATAGTAAACTACACCGCAACCCCTTACGCTTTTGCCTCCTCACTTCATTTAGCTCTTGGTATAGCTTGCTAGTAGAGCAATGCCCATGGTGGTTATGTAGTAAACCATACATCGTACTTAGTGGTAGTCCCCACATCGTGGAGATCTATCTTCTTTTCATCCTCATAGATCACCTACCATGCCTCAGCACAAGGTAGACTTGTCTCATTTGATGGCCCTTGTACAACATTGATGCCTTTGAAACCCCCTATCACAACCCAAACTACTGTAGCATCTATGAGAACTATATCAAATCCACATCACTCCTATACCTCACAACCACCCATCTAGCCTATCAAACTCTCTATAGATGCTCCCCATCGCTAGTCAAAGTAACACCTCACCATGGTCTCCAATGCACTTGAAAAGGTATCAACTCTACCCATAGATCCTTGTATTCCTAGCCATTCCAGATAGGATGACTCAATTGAACCTCCTCAGCCACTCACCATATAAAAGCATAGGACTATTCCCCATCCCATACCTCTCTAGGAAATCCCACAGGCCGAGCCACATTAAAGTGCTTCCAGCCCCAATACTGCAATAGTAAAATACACCCCAACCCCTTACGCTTTTGTCTTCTCACTTCATTTAGCTCTTGGTATAGTTGACCAATAGAGTAATGCCCATGCATACACTCGAGGCTCATCGATCATATCATACACCAGCCTAATCATGTTCCAAAGGAATTGATAGTTAGTGTTGTTTGATACCACTATATTGGCCAACACGAACATGACCAAGGTAGGCAGCACCTCCAACTTGTTATCTCCAACCTTCACACTCATGTCCCACCATCGATCTTCAAAGATCCAACTATTCTTATGCTCCTTATTGTGTCCAACCTCGACATGTAACCCCTCCATCAATATTTTGAGGATGCAATATACATCCTCGAGTGTCACTATCACCTCTCTTATAGGGAGATAAAAGGTCCCCATATATAGATCCCATCTATACACCAAGGCAGAGAGATATCCCTCATCAAACCTCACCACATCAATCCGAGCTACCCCATCTAGCCCCACATCCTCCAGACACTTCCACTGCTCATACAACAACACATTCTCACCCCTAAGATGAGAAGTGAGAACCAATGCTAAGCCTCCAAGATCTTCAATTGCAGCGCACCACATACACAATGTAAACACATTAATACCACATACATTGCATAATCTCAAAAACAAAGTGTACATGTCCAAATAAAGAGTGCCAAGAGCACTTACCTTAGCAACATGCACCTTCGCTCCTACCTCCGCATTTGCACCCTTCATCGCCATAGCTTTCGCCCCACCACACTCCATTCCACCTCACTTCCTCACTCACTCCTTCAGACACAGCTTTTGGAATTCTCAAAAGTAAGAATGAATCTAATTTCGCTTCTACAAACTAATTATAACTATTCTTGGTGCACTGTAATTCCCATGGGCATTCATAGGTGCATTAAAATGCTAACCAGAGTTTGCAGGGTGTCAAACGCTTGTCAACGTTTGAGGATGCTAAAGGTGCATTTTGTAGAAAGACTAAAATGCTCAAAAAAGTAGATTACCTCCACAAAATCACTCCAAATTACACCCATTCATACATTTCATCATCATATCATGTTTTGTGAAAATAAAAATTGATTTGGATGTCTAACTTTTGTTTAGGACCAAAATTCACAAAATCACCTTACAAGCTTCCAAATGCATCAAAATGGTTCAAATTTTCACAAAATGGCCACATTTATCATTCCAATAATTCATTCCATTATTTCATTCATCTTTATAATAACTTGAATTGATTTAGATGATTAACTTTTGTTTGTGACCAAAAAGTTGTAAATTTATCCAAAATTGCTCTAAAAATGCTCCAAACCTATGAAAAATTTCACAAACTCATACAATTCTTTCATCAATGCATTTTTAATCATCACTTATCTATTTCAACATCATCAAATCCACCAACAATTTCATTTGCATCAAACATTTTCCAAGTTCACATAAAATTTTAAGTGAACCTCGTATCTAGTGATCTCTTCTATGTCCTTGGCGATCGTAGCTATTGGTCATCCATGCAATTTGGTAAAGATGATTAAATTACCTTAAGAATGCTTGACCATTTTCATCATCCAATATCTCCTTTTTCAAGAACAAAATCACTTTGATCCCTTATTTTTGAGTGTGACTATGCTAATATTAATTTGCTTAAAAGTTGTCATTGATGGCCTTGTCCGTGGGGCTTGAAACATGGATAATTCATACTACATCATTCCCTTTAACATTCAAGAATCCTCCTAGCATTCATCTGATCCTAAGATGGTTGGTTCTTGATATTTTGCATTTTTATGACTTTGCATTTCAATGATGCCAAAAGGTAGTTTCTTAACAACATAGAATCATCCCAAACTTGGGACAACCAAACTTGATTTGATTTCCCACAACGGGATACATCTTACATGATCATGGCATCTACAATTGGAAAAACCCCTTTAATCTGTTGGGACAAAAATGATATCCATTTACATCATTCACCCACATTTACATCATACACTTACACTTGTACCATTCAACTGCATTTTTCAATTGAAATTCTATCAATTGACTTGTGAGACTCATTTTTCATTGATTCACCAATTGAGGGGGTAAGCTACATATACAAATTCTTTTATCTTTAAAATTGTCTTTGCATTCCAAGGAAAGAAAGTTGCTTCACCATGCCAAACCAGGTGTCTCGTATTTTTGCATCGCATTGTGTTTCATGCAACATGATACAAAAATGGGCATCTGTAGACACCAAAATCTAGCCACTTGTCATCCATCATGTCCTCCAATCACAACCATCCATTATTTATATATACACGTATTTATTTAATAAATGCATAAATATAAATATTTTATATTTATATTTATATATTTAATAAATATATATGTATCTATGTAAATTAATCTTAGTCATCCACCATGTTTTAATCTCAGCCACCCATCCATCTCAATCAATGTCACTTTCCCAAGCTTAATCTCTACCCTTCCTCATGTTTTAATCTCGATCGTTGATTTTATGTCGTCGAAACCCTAACATGTTCAAGGGTAGATTATAAAAGATGAGTCAATTTGATGAATCACATCACCCATTTTCGCCGCCACCAAACCCTCATGAACCAGATCTAGTTCTACGACCTTTCCCTCAACCCCCGAACACCCTCCAGAGTTCACATAACTCTTTTATGCATTTTTGGAACACCGTTGGGCATCCAAAACCATCACAGAACACCTCTAGGCGTTTCTCATAGTAGATCTTGAATCCCTCAACCCTCGAGTGTCTTTTGAGCATTCACATGACCATCAACAACATACATAGGAGCATAAATCATTCGACAAGGTAAGAAGTTGTTTCCATTTATTTTATACTTCTTGCATTTCTATTTTTAATTACATTCTGTAGCATCTAGGGTTTCATTAGTTGTTTTCATATGTCTGAGGGCCTCACACAAAGGAGCCCTCGTAGGTGCTTCTAATCTCTTTTTGTTGTTTTTTGTTTACAAGTGCAAGAATCATCTTTTTGGAGGTTGTCGCAGTTGAAGTACTCCCATAAGAATATACAAACCCACCCACACTCTTGTTTGGATCGAAGACGAATGAGAAGACACTAGTTATTCTGTGAACTAGGACTTTAAAACCCTATATTTGTAACATTTATTTCAATACCAAAAATCATGTTGTATCATTGAAAACCAAGACTCCATTTATATCAATATAATATTTTTTCTATTCATTGTGAAACATATTGTGGATTGGTTTTATCTATTGCTTTGGTGTTTTATTTTTTATTTACACGAATACTAAGGTATCATTAGCTTTATTCATGAGGTCAACTGTTTACTATTAAGAAAACATTTCTATGCTACAGAGTTTGGTGGATAACGAGACTTAAACTTCAAATATTCAACATCTGACGTTAACTGAAAGTGTATAATTTTGCTTTTTAATTGCATGTTTTATTTATAATCCCCATTATAAATATTCTCTTAATCTGTTTTATGCCTATACAATTTCATTCACTTATCAGTGAAGTTTCTTGTTCAATTCCGCGGGAAGCATACAAAATCTTAAAAAACGATACGATGACATGACAAGATAAGACTGTATGTATAACATCGACATACAGCATTTCAGAGATTAATGCGACCAATAAATCCTTGGCGACCACCGACAAAGTAGAGGTAGTTTCCTATCTTCAATCCGGTAGTTTCCTATCTTCAATCCGGCGGTTATCATGGGAACATCTGGATGCGAGTAGAACTCCATGGGATCCCCATTTTCATTCACAGCCAAAACGCTGGATTCTTTCACCCTGGTCATTTTGTTCGCATATTTTAACTTGGGAATCCATGATGAGAGCACCACAACCACATGTCTCAAAAACCTGTATTTTATCATCGTTCTTCCCAGTGGGTTCCAAGCCTGCAGCAGAAAACACAATTATATATCATGTTTTAAGAATTATTAAAATATAATTAAAAATAAGATTAAATTAATAATAGCTACTCATATAACCTCCAACCTTAAGAACTGCGTTCAATTACCCAAAAAAATTCAACCAATTTGGTGATTGATAAAAGTATGTTGAGAATATTTAATTACCGTAGGAAGTCCAATCCAGAAGGTGCCCTCCCCGTCGTATCGAACATTATCTGAAAAGGCAGGGAGTCCATCAATGAAAGATTCCACAGAGCCTTCCTTGGGCCCTTGCAACCAGTATTTCCGACACCGATACCTGAATTTATTAAAATCATTCACTTATTCTTTTACAAAGAAAAACGAATCTGTATGGCGAGCAATGAAAGGACTAGATGTGATAGCTTACATTGTAGTTTCACAGAAGACGAGGAAATCTTGTTTGGGAGAGAGAGCCACTCCGTTGGCGAAATAGAGATCTCTCAGCAGAACGGTGGTTGTTCTGGTCGCGGGGTCGAATTTGAGCAACCGCCCATTAGGTCGATATTCGATGAAGTCCAAATTATAGATGTCGAAGGAGTATTTGTGGGTCGCATCTGTAAAATAAATAATGCCTTCCTTACTCACATCGACTCCGTCTGTAAGTCTGCATGACGGTAAGATGAATATGTTTAATAAAAAAAACTCCTACACGATTCGACTTGTTCACATAATAATAAAAAAAACACAACGGCCCCAGCTGTGTTGCCACAGTCCTCTAATTAAGAAGGAGATTAGTACGGTTTGTAAAGAAAAAGAAGCGGTCTTAACTTTAAATATGTCCTATACATTAAATAATCTCTCTGCTTACTTGTACTTCAATCCCTCTGCTTCGTTCGACAGTACCTCCACTTTCCCACGGGTCACGTTCAGCAAACCCTGAAAAAACACCCCCATAAAAGAAAAACACATTCAACATTGGAAACTAAATGAAAGACCTCTATACGTGAGTTCCGAAGACAAGAAAAGAGAAGAGGGCAAGATGACCTGAGCAGGCTCACACACTAATAATTCTCCATGGATACCAAGGGCAATCCCAACGGGACAGCCCCCAACATAAGTCCAGTTCTCCACATGAACATCAAAGTCATTAATGAAGGAGATTTTCTTGACCCATCCATCCGCACATGCCGTGTACAAATTGCCGTCAGAATCCCCTACCAGATCTCGAGGGCCTTGAACCAGCCCAAGCGCAAGTTTGAACGCAGATCGGAGCTTCTCGTTGTGAGAGAAGACCCCAACTCTTTGAGGAGGAGGGGGAAGGTCGATGGGTAGTGGGTCTATTGGAGATATGCTCAACAGAGCTTTCCAACTGGCAGCGGCTGCAATGCATAGTATACCAACAATCATTGCTTTCCATGGCGCTTCCATCATTCTCACAATTGCAATGTTACACAAAGGCTCTCATTCCATGTCCAAGAATTGCCACAGCTTATAAATTTTAGCAAAAGATGGGTCAAAGGGGGAACGATTGTGGCGTGGAAGACCAGGACTGTATCTGGTATTTTTCTTCTTGGGAAATTGGTAACACTTGTGGCGTGGAAGACCAGGACTGTATCTGGTATTTTTCTTCTTGGGAAATTGGTAACACTTGTGGCGTGGAAGATCAGTACTGCATTTGGTCAGCGGAAAATTGATAACACCTTTGTCCAACTTTTCAAGAATCAAGATGGATCCTTAGAGAAATCTAGGGTTGTAAGAAAGACAAAGCTAATGGGAGCTGATCTTTTAAGAATAGAAGTGGACCTTCTAGGGAATCTAACCAAGGCAGTCAATGCACAACCCTAGTCCATTGCGTAAGACAAAGTCAACTTCGACCTTCTAAGGAATCGAAGCAGAACCTCTAGGAAATTGAAGTGGGACAGCCAATCATAACCTGAATTGTACCGGAGAGGAATTGTACCGGGGCAACCAACCAACCAATAAATATTCAACGAGCAAAGCCTTACCATTCCGATAACTAACCGATAAATTCTCAACGAACAAAGCCTTAACCATTGCGTTGTCCTAGACAGACCAAAAAACACAACCTTAACCCGTTGGGTAAGATAAAGTCAACTTGACCTCAACACACTGAGGAATCGAACCAAACCCTCTAAAGAATTGAACCAGGAAAGCTGACCAACATGCAAAACCCTAACCACTTCTAGATGGGACAGCCAACCAACAATTACTCAATGAACAAAGCCCTAAATACTCAACGGACAAAGCCCTAACCACTTCATTGAACGAACAAACCCTCCAAATCCAACACCCATATTCTAAAACTCCTTTATTTGCTAATATGTATATAAGAACACTCTCTTCTTGAATTTTGGTATTTTGAATCCATTTAGTAGAGCTAAAATATCTTTTATCATATCCATCATCAATTAGTTGGTTTGGTTTTATTCTTGTTGTTTATTCAATTCAATAGTTTTTGTGAATTGTATTCCACTTCTAACTGGTTTATAGCCATTTTTTTTTACAAACTTAACTTTAATAAAAAACACCTTAAATTTTTTTATAAAACTCATAATCTTATTAAAATTATCTACGAGCATTACTCTTATTTTACTAATATTATCTTTCACACCCTCCCTTTCTCTTACTTGTAATATCACCAAGAAGTCATGGAAAAAAATCTTACTTGGAAGTCATGGAGAAAAATGTCTTACTTGTAATATCACCAAGAAGTCATGGAGAAAAATTTGGACGTTTGGCTTGTCCTATTTCATGCTGTACATAATTAGCTTGACCTCACACCATATTTTTAAAAGAGGTAGTAATTTTTTTTTATGGTAAATAGGTAATATTTTCTTCTTTTTTAACATGGAATATAGCAAAGTTAACGACCTGTAGTTTAAAGAATCTAGGATCCCAAAATATTAAAGCACTTAATTATTATAAATTTATTTATTTTTTATATAAAACTAAAAAATTAGCCAATTTTTTTCTGATAGAATTGATAAAATTAATACTAAAAAAAATATACGCGAACTAAAAATATATGGAGTATGGACCATCGTGTTAAAAATGGCAACCACGAGCATTATATGGTGCCATACCACATTAAGAAAATAAATGCCATGGTCCCCGTGGTGATTGTCGTTTCCGATGATCTTGACATTCACAGCACTCCGTGACGTATGCAGTTGCGTTACTCCGGTTGAAGCACACATTATCTTTGTGGTGATTGTTGTTTTTGATGATCTTGACATTCACAGCACTCCGTGACGTTTGCAGTTGCGTTACTCTTGTTGAAACAGACAATGTCTTTTGTCAGGCCCACCAGATTTACAAGATTTGTGAGGTCCACTAGATCTTCAAGATCTATGAGAATGACACAAGGAAAATGGAATATAATAATTGTATGAGACGGGCAGGATTGGAATTTCAAAAAATAATTACTTCTTTTAAGACGGTTAAAATTTTTAAAATTTTTATTGAATTTTAAGTTACAGTTTAAAGTTTTATTTGCTTTTCAATTTTTCTTTTAGATGATAGCGGTTTTGTATTTTTTTATATATATATAGGAAGATGCAGGATTAAGTTTGTTTTGAAAAATTTATTTATTCATAAAATTACGTGAAGGAGGTTGAACCAAAAGTAGTTGTCTCGATAAATATTTACGAGTTCTAATCCAATAAAATCAACTAACAAATACCGTTTAAATAAAAGTATGTTGAAATAAAACAATCTAATACACAAAACATTGTTGTGAGTCGTTTCGTGACAATGCATTCTACCAAACATTAACACCAACCAATCGGACGCCTCCTTTCTGCTATGACAATTATGCTGACAAATAATTGAAAAGGAACTAGGGCTGCCCTAAATTAATATTGAAGAGCACAATATATTTACATAAAATGATTTTAAGCTTGCTCGTTCTGATTGTTTTAAAGTGACTCCATTAATCCTGGCTTGGAATGCAAAAACCCAATATTCCACAACTCTAGTCATTTGCTTCACATTCCACAACTGTAGTCGTTTGCTCCATAGACCAATGCATGGTTTAATACTTTAATACCCACTTCCCCCACCACTCCTCTATTTGAGGAACATATTGCCAAAGTTCACTACCTCCTCTAAATATGGCAAAAACACAACTAGACCGCCACTACATTCACAGAAACATCACCGGCGTGTCAAATATCAATTACAAGTTTCTTTGTGTGGAAGTTTGTTGCCAATAGAGACGACAAGTTCACAAAATAACATATTTCCAACAAGATTCTCATCCTAAAATAATAGTTTCCATCCACCCATACAAAATTTCAAAGAATCAAAGAAAAATACCAATTAACTATAGATTTAAGATAAAACTCACCTAAAATTCCAAAGAAAAATACCAATTAACTGTAAATTTAAGAAAAAACTCACCTTTAAAGCTAATCTTCTTTCTTTATTTGTAACTACATATGAAGCTGTAAATGGATGAACGGTAAACCGTACAAGAATGCAAAAATATCATAACTTTGCAATTACCCACTATAAAGTAGATTGATACAATTATTATTCACCAATCATAGTACCCCACCCCGCCCCGTTTTAGTTTTTTCTCTCTTTTCTTTTGTCATAGACTTGTTCCAACTGTAAAATACTTGACAATTTTCACACCCTTTAGACAACACTCAAAATTTAATCGATCGATATTCCCCTATAAATACCTCTATCTCATCATATTTACTCACCCCACCGCATGCATTATTGCAATTCTTGTCCCCACTGACAATCCACATGAGTTTTTCATTAATGACCCATGGCATGTCTGAAAAACAAAGCAACCCAATAAATACACATCTATCTCACGCGCAAGCATACATATGTTACAAAAGTGTACCACAATGCCCTGTATGCATTCATATACCCTTACTTCGTAACATTTATTTTTAGTCTGCACATTTAATGTATATACTTATATTATAATTAAAATATACGATTTTTAAATATATTTTAAATGTGAAATTTACAGTTTATAAAAAAATAGAAAATAAAAATCTACAGCCCGTATAAAATTAAAACCATAATTTACGGTTTCAAATGCAAAATACGATCATATGCTTGTCAAATTCCAGTGTCTGGAGACGAGTGTATATATAAATATATATATATATATATATATATAATAGGTAGACTGTGTTCCATAAGTGCAATTGATTACGATATGAAAAGGGACAAAGAAAACTCTACACTTAAGCTAACTTTCAATGTTCCATTGCCTTTAAATTTCTAAAGGATTGGTATCTAGATTAAAGTGTTTTAAATTCACCAAGTATCCACCTAATATCTCTTCCCTCTTATGATCTAGTTTCTTAAAAAAAAATTGGGGAAGTTTCCTAGGCCTCCTTCTCTTTTGTGATTTCCTCTTGTTCAATATTTTCATATTTTGCATTGCTTTTTCCTTCTTCCAAAACTTCCTTGGGTTCTTGTGTCTTTAAAACTATTTCCTCCTCTTTTGTTGTTTTCAAAATACATTGTTCTAATTGTTCCATTTATGGTGTTGTTTCATGTTTGTTACATTTTTTTTTGCAGGTTGAGTTCTTTGGTGAGTTCTTTGACAAATGAGTCTTGTTGTGACTACTTCTTCATTAGTTCGGGAGGGTCCTATTTTAGTGGTTATTTTTTTGTTGAAAAAAGTTTTCCAAGTACTTGCATGCATGACAAAGGCAACATCAAAAGGGTGTCTTAGTTATCAACCTCCTAACGGTGCTTACATAAACATGAAACCAAATTTATCCTTTTAATAAAGGGTTTTTATAGGTCTCCCCTCACATAGATATGAGCAAAAATAACTTGGGCTTTATTTGTAGTTGTAGAAGCCATCAAGACAAATTCTCACAAAGTGTTTTTGATATTTTCAAGACCTCCTCTACCCAAAATTCCAAGGGTAGGTTGAACAACCATACCTACACTAAGACTTACGTAACAAATTTTATGAGGACTAAACCTTGGCAACCAACGATGCATGCATAGATCAACACTACCTAGAAACCAAATCCCTCCCATGTAGACTAGTTGCAATCTTCCTCTTAGGTAAAGATTACCAAGAAGAAACCCTTTGACATCAAAGTGACCAAATATTCCCCTTTTGAAGCCCATTTACTTTTGATCCAACTCTTCAAAGTTTTTGAATCAACCACACTCCCTTGAATTTGTAGATTAAGATATTTTGCAAATCTACCATTCTATCTCTTATAATGATATCATTAACTATAATAAAGGGAATTACCTCTTTCATCGAAAATGTCTTATTGGATTTTTGATGAAAGACCATAGCCTAGGATTGAGGACAACCTAAGACCCTGCATTTTTCTTTGATGAGAGCAATTATAAATGAAGGTTTATTATTTTTGTTTCACCACTTGACATAACTACACTCCCATCCACTGAACCCTTATAACTGGGCCCTTTGATAGGCCATGTGATGTTCCCTAAGCCTTTTCCATCTTTTGTCCCCATTTTTGAACCTACTTTTGGATATGTGCCTAAACATATCCAAATCCTACTCCCCAAATCTCACTTTTGCTCTTACCATTGCTTGTTTCTTACCTCCTAAAGCAATACTTATAAAAAAACACTTATAATTATTATTTATATTTTATTAAATTTTTTAATATTTTATAAATTTAAATAATTCAATTAAAATTTTATTGCTATTATTTTATAATAAGTGGGAATGGTGGGAGTTGGAGGAGGAACACGATTATAAAATGTTGTAGGCATGGATCCAAAAGTAGGTTTGGAGGTGGGGATAAAATATGGGATAGGATTAAGAAAAATCATAAGGCCTAGTTTGAAGGGCCAAGTGGATGGGAGTGTAAGCATTTCAATCAGGCAAAAGGAAAAAACTAAACCCTCATTTGTAGTTGCCCTCAAAGGAAAAGAAAATGTCTAAGGACATCTTTAGTCTTGGGTTGTGAATTTTTTTTAGAAATCTAATAAGACTTTTTCGACAGAGGATAGGATTTCCTCCATTCCAGTTAGTGATATCATTATAAGAGGAAACATGTTGGATTTTCAAATTATCCTAATCTACAAAGCATAGGGGTATGGCTAGGTTTGGTAACTTTAAAGATTTGGATCAAAATTAAATGGGATTTAAAAGGGGAAAGCTTCGATCACTTTGATACCAAATGGTTTTTTCTTGGTAACCTTCACCCAAGAGAAATACTATGACTAGTTCTACATGGAAGGGCCTTGATTTTTTATTTATGTTGGTCTATACATGTTCCATTAGTCATTAAGATTTAACCTTGATACAAAATTTGTTACAAAAGTCCCATTGTTGGTATTGTGATTTAGCTTACCCTTGGAATTTTGGGTAGAGGAGGTCTTTGAAAATATAAAAAATGCTTTGGGAAAATTCATCTCTATGGCCCTTGCAATTGTAAATAAAGCCCATTTTATTTTTTCTTGCATCTATGTGATGTTAGACCTACAAAAACCCTTTATTAAAATGATAAATTTGGTTTCATGTCTAGGTGAGAACCATCAAGAGGTTGACTATGAAAACATAACCTTTCAAATTTCGATGTCACATTTACCATGCATGCAAGCACTTGACAAGCATTTTACCAACGTAGAAACAACCATTGAAAGAGTACCCTTAAGGAACAATTAAGGAGAAGTTATAGTAGGACTCATTCACCATATAGTCAATCTTGTGAAAGGAAATACAACATACAAGACCAAAACCAAAACAATTAGAATGAGAGATTTTAGAAATAATAAGAGATAACAAAATAGTTATAGAGACATAAGAGCCCAAGGAGTGTCTAGAATAAGTAAAAAGTAATATAGAAATTAAAAATTTGAACAAGAAGAAATCACAAAGAAAATAGTCAAAACTTAGAAGATAAAAAATAGATGCTAGTCAGAGATTTCAATACCCTGGTAATCCTAACTGAGAAGAAAGGAGTGCTTCTTGGTTACATAGGCCATGAGAGATCTAACAATTTTTTTTATAGAGATAAGCTTGATAGACCTATATTTTAAGGGATTAGTTACACTTAAAATAACAAGAAAGCTAGATTTGGAGGGAGGTGAAGAGATACCAACCTGAGACAAGGGCATTTTGAGAGTCAAATAAGGTAAAATCAACAAAGCTAGAAAATTGTAAAGTTTGGGATCAATGATATGAAGAAAAGGTTGGCTCCTTAAAGCCTTTTTTGTCCATGATATGAGTAATATAATTAGGATTTATATTTGTGTTTCTTGTAAGTTTTAGGAAGGTACCCAATGTGGGGGATTTTGTAACTGGTTTAAAGGCGTAGTGAAAACTTCATTTACAATAAGGAAAAAATATAGTATTTTATAAAATATTATTTTTTTGTTTTTTTCAATGATTTTATACTAGTTTTTAATTTATTTTTAATTATATGTATAAGTTTATTTATTTATTTATATTTGTTATTATGGAACATAATCTTAAACAACAATATTTCAAAATAACTAGAATAAAGAAATAAATTTAACAAATAAGTGTAAAAACCTTACATCTATAAATGTGTGATGTGTGATGCTTGTTATTCAAATTCAAAGAATTTATGACTTAAATCTAATACATGTTGAAATCCATGAAGAACTCACAACTTATCAATTAATTTTATAATTTTAATACTGATACTTTATAAAATAAATAAAATTAAATCCAACACTTTATTTATGACTTTTGAAGAAAAATAAAAGGTATATGTGTATCCTTAGTATATTGAATAAAGTATGTTATATCCAGGATGCATTTTATGAAAGAACGATGTTTTTTTCTTACGGTAAATAAGGTTTTGATTAGGTCCTAAAACTAGTTATAAAATCCCCATATTGGGTACCTTCCTAACCCCTACAAGACACAAAAATACAAACCCTAACTATATTACTCATATCATGGACAAAAAAGGCTTCAAGGAGCCAACCTTTCCTTTGAATCATTGATCCCAAATGTAGTTGTTTTTTGACTTTGTTGATTTTACCTTATCTAACTCCAAAACTACCCTTATCAAGGGTAATATATTTTCACCTTCCCTCCAAATCCAACTCTCCTATTATTCCTATTATTCCAGTGTAGCTACCCCCCTCCAAATGTAGGTCTATGATGCTTATCTCTATCAAAAATATTTCTGGATCTCTCATGACTTGTGTGTAACTAGGAACCCCTCCTTTCTTTTCATTTAGGCATAATGGGGAATTGAAATCCCTAGCTATCATCCATTTTTTACTTTCTAAGTTTTGAATGTTTTCTTTAAGGACATTCCAAAGAATTTTTTATGCTCAATTAAATTGGATACATAAATATTTGTGATGAAGCCTATTTTACCTATAAGCCTATGCTCAAAGTGGATTGTAAGGCGGTGGTTTTGATCAACCAATTCTCGACCAAAGATCTCAGGGTTCCAAAGAGTTAGAAATTTTTTTGAATCCCCTTGCTTATCTCTATAAAAAAAAATTCTAGATCTCTCATGACTAGTGTGTAACTAGGAACCCCTCCTTTCTTCTCATTTAGGCATAATGGGGTATTGAAATCCCTAGCTATCATCCATTTTTTATTTTCTAAGTTTTGAATGTTTCTTTCCAAAGAATTTTTTATGCTTGATGAAATTGGGTGTATAAATATTTGTGATGAAGCCTATTTTACCTATAAGCCTATGCTCAAAGTGGATTGTAAGGTGATGGTTTTAATCAACCAACTCTCCACCAAAGATCTCAAGGTTCCAAAGAGTTTGAAAACTTTTTGAATCCCCTTGCTAGAACTTCCAAAAAGTTGGTTTTGCTCCAAATCGTCTTGCCCACTTTTCCTATCTCATTTTCTCCTAATTTCATCTCCTATAATAAGACTATATCAGTACACAAATTGCCAATATAGTATTTTAGTAGTCTATGTTTGGATGGGGTATTTAGAACCATCAAAATCTAGGACAATAATTTTATTTTTACCTTTGGCCTTTGGATTCTTGTATAAAGGTATTAATAAAATGAATTTGTTTACCATTTGTCACTTATATTTTTGTTTCCTTGGTTTGCAAAGTATATACTAAGGGTTATCGTCTTCCTCATCTAGAGCTCCCTATATAAGCTTGTATACGACTATCCCTTCACCCTCTTTGAGAAGGTTGATCCTTATCTCCCTTGCATTTCATCTTTTCCCCCTTCTATTTTGGTTCTTTAGATTTTTTCAAGAAAGTTTCTTGGGACTTATCCTTTGTGGTTTCCTCTTGTTTATATTTCTCATGTTTTGCATTAATTTTTTCTTTTTTCAAACATTCCTTGGGCTCTAGTGTCTCTAGAATTATTTCCTCCTCTTTTATTATTTTTAAAACCTCTCATTATGATTGTTTTAGTTTTGGTGCTATCTATTGCATTTCCTTTTATAGGTTTAGTTCTTTAACAAATGAGTTCTATTGTGATTTATCCTTCATTTGTCCTTGAGGGTCCTCTTTCAATGGTTATTTCTTCAATAGAAAAACATTTTCCAAGTGCTCCCATACATGGAAAAGGTGGCATCAAGAGAGTATGTTTTCATAGTCAAGATCCTAACATAGCTTACCGAATCATGAAATCAATTTTTTTATTTTTAATAAGGGGTTTCTACATGTCTACCCTCATACAAATGTAAGAAAAAATAGCCTAAGATTTGTTTGTAGTTGTAAGGGCCACTAAGACAAATTCTCTCTAAGCATTTTTTTATATTTTTAAATACCTCCTCTACGAAACATTCCAAGGGTAGGATGAACAACCATACCCACACTAGGACTTTTGTAACAACTTCTATATGAGGGTTAAACCCTAGTGACTAGTGGTGCATGTATAGACTAACACTACCTAGTAACCAATGCCCTCTTGTGTAGACCCAATAACCAACTTCCTCTTGGGTGAAGGTTACCAAGAAGAAACCCTTTGGTATTAAGTGACCAAATATCCCCCTTTCAAAGCCCAATTGCTTCTAATCTAGATCTTCAAAGTTGTCAAACTCGACCATACTCTCTTGAATTTGTAGATTAGGTTGTTTCACAAGTCCAACATTTTACCTCTTGTAACTGTATCACTAACTAGAATGGAGGGAATGCCATCCTCCACTAGAAAGGTCTAGTTACATTTAGGACAAAAATCCATAGCCCAAGGCTAAGGCCAACCTAATACCTTATCTTTTCCTTTAAGGGCAACTACAAATGAGGGTTTAATTTTTCCCTTCTTCCCCCTAATATACATATACTCCCATCCAATTGAACTTTGAAATTAATCCCTTTATCAGGTCTTGTGATGTTACCCAATCCTATCTTGTATTTTATCCCCACTTCTAAATCTACTTCTAGATCTGTGTCTACAACATTTCATGATCTTGCTCCTCCCCCAAATCCTACTCTTACTCTCACCATTTCCATTTATTTTACTAAATTAATACTAATATTGACTCTTTTTTTATTATGGTAAATAAAGCTTTATTTTTTAAAATAAGTTATATATGACTTCTACTAGGGGAACTTCCAACAAAATACTAAACTATTGAATTTGTTGTTAGATCAACTAAACTATATTTAAATTGTCTTTTTATCAAATTCATTTTTCACTTTATTTTATATTAAATTATTCTTCATCTTCCTCAAAGTGCTATGTTTCCACAATATTCTTCTTGACATCATTTTCATTAAGAGATTAAATTTTACTAATCCAATTAACTTCTAATCTTTGAATTTTACTAAGACAAAGATCACACCACAATTGGCTAAATTATTTGCTAGCTAATTTTCTTCTCTAGAGATATCCTTATATTTTGAAGAGATTATCTCTAATAATAGTTGATGAGTATCATTAGTAATTTTATTTTTTATCTAATCTGCACATCCATTTTTGTTGATACTATTAATGATTATTTGCAAATCCCCCTAAATTATAATATATTTATATTATCTTTTAGTTGCAATTTTAAGCCTTGTAAGAAGTTCCCTAGCCTCAAAATTATTGTTAGTTGAAGTTCCATATGATTCTTAGTAATTGAGGAGTTTTTTTCCTTCATTAATTGGAAAACTTATGCTTAGTAGTAGTTTTTGCCACTAAGAAACTCGGGCATTACATGCTCAGTCACCCACATATGTCATAACTCGCAAAAATCCTCTGTGTTATATGATGTCTCACACGTACAATAACATCCACACCAAAAAATGGATAATGCTTCTCAGTGAATTCGATCTTGAGTTCATTAGCCAAAAATACATTAAAGGTCAGGTCATAGCCGATCAGCTTGCAGAAGCTCCACTTCATCAACCCTTGATTATTGATCTCCCAAATGATTTCGTATTCACTATCACTTAACAAGAAGAAGATGTCATTCTAGAGGAAGACATTGATATCACTATCTTCTTTTATGGTTCTAAATGCAAAAAAGATCAAGGTGCTGGAGTTGTGTTTCATACACTACAAGGGATACCTATTCTCCTATCTTTTAAACTTGAATTTAAATGCACAAAAAACAATGTAGAGTATGAAGCCTTAATCTTAGGTCTTCAAGCAACCATAGCTATGGGTATAAAGCGTATAAGGATTTTTGGTGATTCTCAACTTGTCGTTCATCAAATCAATGGAGAATACTAATGATAAGAACCAACCATAAAGCTTTACCATGAAGTAGCAATGTAATTTCTTGCTAAAATTTATTAGTATGAAATTGATAGTTTGCTATGTTCGACTAGTAGATTTGCATATGCGATGGCCTCTCTAGGATCATTGATTCCAAAGAAATCCAAAGGAGAGGTACAACCACTTATTGTTACAATGATATCTAAATCTGAAATTGTTTGTACTGAATTTGAGGATGAGAAGGATGTTTGATTTATCCATTCAGATCCATATGAGCCTTGGTCCAACCAAATAATAGCCTTCCTTAAGTTTTGAACATTCCCATCAGACATGTCACAAATTTCTAAACGCACTTTCAAGAAAAAGGTAGATCGTTTTACTCTTTTGGGGGAGGTGTTGTATAGACGTGGTTATGATGGAGTCCTCCTTTGTTGTCTCAAGCTTTTAGAGGCACAAAGAGCCATAAATGAAGCTCATTATGATACTTGTGGTGGTTATTTTAGTGGAATTACCATTACAAAGCATATTCTACGCATGGGTTACTATTGGCCCACCATGGAACGTGACTATTGCACTTATGTCAAGAATTATCAGCAATGTCAACAACATGCTAATGTAACTCATGTGCCATCACAAGAATTATAGCCTATTCAAAGTATTTGGTCCTTTTCACAATGGGTTATTTATTTGATCATCAAAATCTCGCCTCCTTCCTCAGGATAACATACATTCATCATCATGACCACTGAATACTTCACAAAGTGGGTTGAGGTAATTCCTCTAACCAGTACGATAGGAACCTAAAATTATGGAGATTATACTTCATCATATTATCTATCATTTTGGTATTCCCTCAAAAATCATATTTGATAATGACAAGTCTTTCAAGAACAAGGATGTTCGAGCACTTTGCGAGAAATATAATATCTAACACAATTTCTTGACTCCTTAATACCCACAAGAAAATGGACAAGATGAGGCTACCAACAAGACCTTAGTTACTATTCTCAAGAAAGTAGTCAAAGAAAATTATAGAGATTGGCATACTCAAATCCACTTCGTATTATGGACTTATCGAACAAGCATCTGCATGCCTACTGGGGCATAAATCACTCTTCTTGATGAAAGGTGGGTCAATGCTTTAGATCATTTACGAGTTTATTAGAACCACCTAAAGTGTGCTTATAATACCAAAGTTCATCTATGTGAATTCCAAGTAGGAGATCTTGTTCTTAAAGAGAATCAACAAAACACTAATGTATTGCCACATCTTCATGATAAATTTGTGGCTAATTGGCTAGGTCCATACATTGTAATTCAAAAAGTGGGTAAAGGAACTTATAGTCTTACTAGTCTAGAGGGAGTTGAAGAGCCCGAACCACTTAACATCATCCACTTGAGAGCATTCTATGCTTAATGTGATTTATATATATGTATATATACATGGCTAATACACAAAAACAACATTGCATTTCACACATTATATTTTACACATTACGTTTTACACATTGCATTTCACACATTGCATTGCACACATTTCATTTCACAAATTGCATTTCATACATTGCATTCACAACCATATTCACACATTTTAGGGATCATTTATTAAATTTAGATAATAATTGATCTAATAAAGATTGTTGCCTTAATCAGAGGCACCTTAAAATCATCGTCCATTTCATTGCATCATTCCATAAAGTAAAGTTATCATTTACAAACCACATATCCATAATCCCTAGGTGTTTTCGGTCACTCAACCACTCATAGTGTTTCTAGCAACCTCCAATACATGTTGATTTTATTTAGGACCAAGACACATTTTCACTGAGAAAATATTGAGTTATGGGAATTGACTCTAAACACTCTTGAACCAAAAACAATCACACACCTTAAAACATCTTGTATCAAAGAGGGATAACACCATGATTAGGTTGAAAATCGAATTGAAAAGGGTAATCCTTGCTTGTTCCATTATGCACATAGTCCAAAAATAAAAAATAGTGGTCTTCACCACTATCACAATCATTTCCAAACAAAATAAAGAGTGGTACGGATAGGGTTACATTCTCATCACACTTCAGTTGAGAATATAATTCCCCAAAGCTCTAAATATTTTACACATTACACACCATATATCCTCCATTTTTAAGGATAGAACTACATTTCTAGTTAGATGATTAGGTAGTCTGAATCCCTAAAACTTAAAGATATGATTCTTGGACTATGGAGTTAATCTCCATCGAAGCTATAGATGCTTGACTAGAAATGGAGTATGCTCATATGTGGTAACACGTCTCTCTTAGAGAGACCTCTGACCGCACATAAGGTCAAACTAGCTTCTTGGTCTCCTCCATGACAGGTTTTCATCTCAATTTACTCAAGATGGGTTAATTAACTCACTTGTACACACATTGGTTCTTGATTACCTCGAGTCATTACTACACTCATGAATTGGTCAATGAATTCACTACACACACATTTGGTCCTAGAGAAATTAGGCATTATTTAGTGAGTTTGTTTGATATCATTAGTATGTTTGAGTCTCTGCAAAAAAATCAGTTTTCCATTTTAACATCTATATCTTCTTTCATATCAACATCCATATCTTCTTCCATATCAACATTCATATCATTACATGATTATTCCATTGCACATACCACCATTTTGGTACCCCTGATTAAACAACAATGCTAACATGGTCAAGAAAAATCTAAACTATGAATGATCATTAGAGCATTAATTCATTTGCATTCATACACATTATTATTGCATTATCATCCATCACACATATACACATGCATTCACACAAAAGTATAACACGAAAGTAAAATCCATGTATATATATATCATGAACAATGAATGCCTGAAGGCTATATACAATGAAGCACCAAGGCTCATATACAAAAAGTACATCTAAGCACTAGATATCACTTATAAGAGGACCCTTGTGACCCCGAATGAGCCTTAGACCTAGATCCACTATGCCTAGACTCACTATACCTACTAGATCCAGATATGGATGAGGAGAGTGGATCTAGTATCCCAATGTGGTGTTTCATCAGTAGATCCTCCAAATCCTAGATGTATCCATATTGGGATTGAAGGTGTAGTACATCATGTATTTGATGATGGTCCTTTTGAAGTAACTCTACCTAGAGCCTCACCTTCACCTACAACCATATATACCTCTAGCTCCATCCGTAATTGAGATATCTTTGCATCTTGAGTCGCTATCTCTACATCTTGCTCAACCACCATCTGATCAAGTATCGCCCAATTCTCCTCACTTCGACCTAGAGGTCTCTTTGGAACATCCTCCTTATCATTCGTGCCATCTCCATAACCTCCAATCTCTAAAGGTTGCTCTACTGCATCCCTCACCATCTCCCTTGACTGCTAGATTGAAGGCATGTTTGATGTTTGGGAGCCTCATTTACCTCATCCTTAGCCTCTACCTCATAATCATTCCCATTCCCCTCATCCACTATTGAACTCGGTACCCATGGTGGTTGTGTAGTGAACCATGAATTATACTCAATGGTAGCCCTTGCATCATCCACAACGGGGATATCTATCTCCTCATCATCCTCATAGGTCACCTACCATACCTCAGCACAAGGTAGACCCATCTCATCCTGATGGTGCCTGTACAACATTGGTGCCTCTAGAACCTCTTATCATAGCCCAAACTACCATAGCACCCATGAGAATTGGATTAGCTCCACCTCATTCCTATGCCTTCCAACCACCCATCTAGCCTATCATACTCTCCGTAGTTTCTCCCCATCACCAGTCTAAGTAGAACCTCACCATGGCCTCCAATGCACCTAAGAAGGTGTCATCCCTACCCACAAATACTTGTATTCCTGACCAGTTCATATAGGATGACTCAGTTGTACCTTATTAACCACTTGCCATATCAAAGAATATGGTTATTTCCCATACCATACCTCACTAGGCAATCCCACAGGTCGAGCCATACTGAAGTGCTCCCAACCGCAATACTACAGCAGT
This sequence comes from Wollemia nobilis, assembly GCA_028583015.1. Lineage (NCBI taxonomy): Eukaryota > Viridiplantae > Streptophyta > Pinopsida > Araucariales > Araucariaceae > Wollemia > Wollemia nobilis. Next base: position 87,660 of record JAQPPZ010000802.1, read on the forward strand.
AAACTGCACCCTAGTCCCTTTTGATTTTGCCTCCTCACTTCATACAACTCCTGGTATAGCTACACCAGAAGAGTAGATGCTCATGCATACACCCGAGGCTCATTGATCATATCATACACCAACCTAATCATGTTCCAATGGAACTGAAAACCAATGTTATTTGGTGCCACTATATTGGCCAACACAAACATGACCAAGGTAGGCAACACCTCCAACTTCTTATCCACATACATCACCAAGTACCTTATCCCTCCACCCTTCACACTCACATCTTGCCATCGATCTCCAAATATCTAGCTCATATCATGCCCCTTATCGTGTCCAACCTCGACACATAACCCCTCCACTAGTACTTTGAGGATGTGGTGTACATCCTCAAGTGTCACTTTCACCTCTCCAGTAGGGATCTAAAAGGTCCCCATATCTTGATCCCATCTCTCTACCAAGGCAGAGAGATACCCCGCATTATCTCTCATCACATTAATCTGGGCTACCCCAACCAGCCCCACATGCTCCAGCCACTTCCACTACTCATCCAAATATACATTTCTCACCCTTGGGATGAGAGATGAGAATCGATGTTGAGCCTCCAATATCTTTATCTATAGTGGAACACATACACAATGCAAACACATTAATGCCACATACATTGCATAATCTCAAAAAAAGGTAGAGAGATACCCCTCATTAGCTCTCATCACATTAATCCAAGCTACCCCAACAAATCCCACATGCTCCAGCCACTTCCACTACTCATCCAACAACACCTTTCTCACCCTTGGGATGAGAGGTTGGAATTGATGCTGAGCCTCTAATATATTTAGCTACAGCACAACACATACACAATGCAAACACATTAATGCCACATACATTGCATAATCTCAAAAAAAAATTGCACAAGTCCAAACAAAGAGTGCCAAGAGCACTTACCTCAACAACATGACATTTGCTCTTGCCTTCGCATCTGCACCCTCTATCACCATAGATTCCACCCCACCACACTCCTTAATTACACCTCACTTCCTCACTCACTCCTTCAGATATAACTTCTAGAATTTACGAATACATGAATGAATCTAATTTCACTTTTGTAGATTATTTATAGCTATTCCTGGTGCACTGGAACGCCCATGGGCATTCATAGGCACATTTAAACATTGACCAAAGTCTGTAGAGTGCTAAACACTTACTGATGTTTGAGGATGCTAAAGACGCTAACCAACATCTGGTTTCAATTTTTTGCAAAAAGACCAGAATCCTCCAAAAATGTATCTTACCTCCACAAAATCACTCCAAATTGCACCCATTCATTCATTTCATCATCATATCATGTTTTGTGAAAATAAAAATTGATTTGGATGCTTAATTTTTGTTTGCTACCAAAAAGTCATAAAATTATCCAAAATTGCTTTAAAAACGCTCTAAACCTATGCAAAATTTCACAAACTCATGCAATTCATTCATCAATGCATTTTTCATCATCACTTATCCATTTCAAAATCATCAAACCCACCAACAATTGCATTTGTATCAAACATTTGCCAAGTTCACATACAATTTTAAGTAAACCTCGTATCTAGTGGTCTCTTCTATCTCTTTGGCGATTGTAGTGATTGGTAATCCATGTAATTCGGTAAGATGATTAAATCACCTTACGTATGCTTGACCATTTCGTCATCCAATATCTCTTTGTTTGAGAAAAAAATCACTTTTGATCCCTTATTTTTGAGTGCGACTATGCTAAGATTAATTTGCTTAAAAACTATCATTGATGGCCTTGTCCGTGGGGCTTGAAATATGGATAATTCATACTACATAATTCCCTTTAATATTTAGGAATTGTGCGTAGTCACTAGGAGGGGCCTCCTAGAAATCATCCTATCGTAGGATGGTTGGTTCCTGATATTTTGCATTTTTATTACTTTGCATTTCAATGATGCCAAAAGACACTTTATTCAACATGGAATCACACCAAACTTGGGGTAACTAAAATTGATTTTGATTTTCCACAACGGGATACATCTTACATGATCATGGTATCTACACTTGGCAAAAACTCCTTTAATATGTTGGGGCAAAAATGACATCCATTTACATCATACACTTGCACTTGTACCATTCAATTGCATTTTTCACCTACAATTCTGTCAATTGGCTCATGAGACTCATTTTTCACTCATTCACCAATTGAGGGGTATGCTACACATAAAAAACATTTTGTCTTCAAAATTGTCTTTGCGTTCCAAGGAAAGAAAGCTGCTTCACCATGCCAAACTAGGTGTCTCGTATTTTTGCACCGCATTGTGTTTCATGCAACACAATACAAAAAGGGGCATCTGTAGACACCAAAATCTAGCCACTTGTCATCCATCCGTGTCGTCCAATTACAACCATCCATTATATATATGTATGTATGTATGTATTTATGTAATATATGCATAAATATTAATATTTTATATTTATATTTATATATATCTAATAAATATATATGCATTTATATAAATTAATCCTAGCCACCCGCCATGTTTTAATCTCGACCATCCATCCATCTCAATCCATGTCACTTGCTCAAGCTTAATCTCCACCCTTCCTCATATTTTAATCTCAGTCGCTCATTTTGTGTCATCGAAACCCTAACATGTTCAAAGGTAGATTATAAATAATGAGTCATTTTGATGAATCAAATCCTTCGAGTCTTAATCCCTTAATATCGAAAACTCTTTTGGGATCTTGAGGGAAATCCTTAAGCCCTTCTACCCTAGCCAATTTTCTATCATCTTCGTCTTTTCACCACTGCCATCGCATCACCCGTTTTCGCTGCCACCAAACCCTCACAAACCAGATCTGGTTCTACAACCTTTCCCTCAACCCCGAACGTCCTCCAGAGTTCACATAACTCTTCTGGGCATTTATGGAATGCCTCTGGGCATCCACAACTATCACAGAATGCCTTTGGGCATTTCTTGCAACAAATCTATAGTCCCCCAACCCTCGAGTGCCTTTTAGGCATTCATGCGAACGACAGAAACAGGAGAAAAAATCATTTGACAAGGTAAGAAATTGTTTGCATTTATTTTATACTTCTTGCATTTACGTTTTCAATTACATTCTGTAGCATCTAGGGTTTCATTAGTTGTTTTCATCTTTTTGAGGGCCTCACACAGAGGAGCCCTCGCAGGTGCTTCTAATCCCTTTTTGTTATTTTCTGTTTGCAAGTGTAGGAATAATCTTTCTGGAGGTTATTGCAGCTGGGGTGGTCCCGTAAGGATAAACAAGCCCACCCACACTCTTTTGGATCGAATACGAGCGAGAAGACACCAGTTATTCTTTGAACTAGGGCTTTAAAATCCTAAATCTGTAACATTTGTATCAATACCAAAATCATGTTGTAAACATTGGAGATTAAGGCTCCATTTATATCAATAAAATATTTTCTCTATTCATTGTGCAACATATTGTGTATTAGTTCTATCTATTGCTTTGATGTTTGTTTATTTTTTATTTACACGATACTAGGATATCATTAGCTTTCTTCATAAGGTCAACTGTTTACTGTTCAAAAATCAAAAGATGCTACAAAGTTTTGTGGATAACAATACTTAAACTTCAAATATTCAACATCTAACTTTAACTGAAAGTGTATAAGTTTGCTTCTTAATTGCATGTTTTATTTATAATCCTCATTATAATTATAATTATTCTATTAATCTGTTTTATGCTTATACAATTTCATTCATTATCAGTGAATTTTTTGTTCAATTTAGAAGGATATATACAAAATCTTAAAAAACAGATAAATAATATAACAAAAAAAAAAGACTTTATACTTCTTATTATGCATATCCACCACACTCACATCGACATAGAACATTTCATAGATTAATGCGACCAATATAACCTTGGTGAAGACCGCCAAAGTAGAGGTAGTTTCCTATCTTCAATCCGGCGGTTATCATGGGAACATCTGGATGCGAGTAGAACTCCACGGGATCGCCATTTTCATTCACAGCCAAAACGCTGGACTCTTTCACTTTGGTCACTTTGTTCCCATATTTTAAATTGGGAACCCATGATGAGAGCACCACAACCACATGTCTCAAAAATCGGTATTTTATCATGCATCTTCCCAGTGGATTCCAAGCCTGCAGCGGATAAGATTATATATGATGTTTTAATAATTATCAAAATATAATTAAAAATAAGATTAAATAAATAATAGCTACTCATATAACCTCCAACCTTCAGAAAAGGGTAAAATTACCAAAGGAAATCCAACTAGTTTAGTGATTGAGAAAAGCATGTTGAGAATATTTATTTACCGTAGGAAGTGCAATCCAGAAGGTGCCCTCCCCGTCGCATCGGACATTATCTGGAAAGGCAGGGAGTCCATCAATGAAAGATTCCACAGAGCCTTCCTTGGGCCCTTGCAACCAGTATTTCCGACACCGATACCTATCATTTATTAAAATCATTCACTTATTCCTTTACAAAATAAAACGAATCTGTATGGCGAGCAATGAAAGGAATAGATGTGATAGCTTACATTGTAGTTTCACAGAAGACGAGGAAATCTTGTTTAGGAGAGAGTGCCACTCCGTTGGCGAAATAGAGATCTCTCAGCAGAACGGTGGTTGTTCTGGTCGCGGGGTCAAATTTGAGCAACCGCCCATTAGGTCGATATTCGATGAAGTCCAACGTTAAAAGGTCGAAGGAGTATTTGTGGGTCGCATCTGTAAAATAAATAATGCCTTCCTTACTCACATCCACTCCGTCTGTAAGTCTGCATGACGGTAAGATGAATATGTTTAATAAACAAAACTCCTACCCGATTCGACTTGTTCAAAAAAAAATGAAAAATAAAAACAACGGCTCCAGCTGCTTAAGAAGTCCTCTAATTAAGAAGCCCGGTCATGTTCCTGGGAAATTGGATCAGTACGGCTTATAAAGAAAAAGAATCAAGATGTGTTGCTTACTTGTACTTCAATCCCTCTGCTTCGTTCGACAGTACCTCAAATTTCCCACGGGTCACGTTCAGCAAACCCTGAAAAATCAGCCCCATAAAATAAAAACACATTCAACATTGGAAACTAAATGAAAGACCTCTATACGTGAGTTCAGAAGACAAGGAAAGAGAAGAGGGCAAGATGACCTGAGCAAGCTCACACACTAATAACTCTCCATGAATACCAAGGGCAACCCCAACGGGACGGCCACCAACATAAGTCCAGTTCTCCACATGGACATCAAAGTCATTAATGAAGGAAATTTTCTTGACCCATCCATCCGCACAAGCCGTGTACAAATTGCCGTCAGAATCCACCGCCAGATCTTCAGGGCCTTGAACCAGCCCAAGCGCAAGTTTGAACGCAGATCGGAGCTTCTCGTTGTGAGAGAAGATCCCAACTCTTTGAGGAAGAGGGGGAAGCTCGATGGGTAGTGGGTCTATTGGAGATACGCTCAACAGAGCTTTCCAACTCGCAGCTGCTGCAATGCATAACATACCAACAATCATTGCCTTCCGTGGCGCTTCCATTATTCCCACAATTGCAATGTTACGCAAAGACTCTCATTCCATCGTCCAAGATTTCCCACAGCTTATAAATTTTAGCAAATGACGGGTCAAAGGGGAAACGATTGTGGCGTGGAAGACCTGGACTGTATCTGGTATTTTTCTTCTTGGGAAATTGGTAACATCTTGTGGCGTGAAAGATCGGTAAGTCATTTTTTTGATAGAGCGGGGAATTGGTAACATCTTTATCTAGGACTCTTTGCAGGAATCAAATCGGATCCTTTAAGAAATCTGGGGTTGTAAGACGAAGCTAATGGCTGCCGGCAACCGGCAACCGGCAACCGGCAACCGGCAGCCGACCTTACCCAAATATTCAACGGACAAAGCCCTAACCATTCCGACAACTAATCGATAAATTCTCAACGAACAAAGCCTTAACCTTTATGTTGTCGACCAAAAAACACAATCCTCGTCCGTTAGGTAAGACAAAGTCAACGTGACTTGGACCCTCTAAGGAATCGAACCAAACCCTCTAAGGAATTGAACCAGAGCAGCCGAGCAACATACAAAACCGTAACCACTTCTAGTTGGGGCAACCAACCAACAATTACTCAATGGATAAAGCCTTAATCACTCTGTCCAATCAAGGCAACCAACAAACAAATACTCAACCAACCAACAATTACTCAATGGATAAAGCCTTAATCACTCTGTCCAATCAAGGCAACCAACAAACAAATACTCAACGAACAAAGCCCTAACCACTTCATCGAATTGAGGCAGCCAACCGACAAACTCAACCTCTGATGAATTGGGGCAGCCAATCGACAAACTCTCAATAGACAAAGCCCTAACCATTGTGTAGTCCTAGGGAGACAAAAATGTTAGGGGTAAAGTGTAGGTTGAGGTTCCCCGGTCATCTTGTAGGAGAGTTTGAACTTAGGTCTCTTGGATGAAAACCCAAGGACTTACCACTATATTATCCCTTCTATGTAAAAATTTTAGGGTAAAAAGGTTCCAGTCCATTTTGTAATTCGGTGTATTGGGTTTGAACATGGGTCTCTTGTATGAAAACCAAAGACATACTATTAAGTATCCTTTGTGGAACAAAAATGTTATTGTAAAATGCAAGTTTTTACGAGGGGTTCCTATTATTTTGTATTGAAGTTTGAACTTGGGTCTTCTAGATAAAAAAACCCAAGTCCAAGAAAAAAATTAACTATTAAAGTATCTCTTTTGAGACAAAAGAAAAAAAAAATTAAGGTAAAGCACATATTTTATGAAAGGGATATTGAGGTTTGAACTTGGATCTAGATGAAAACCCAAGAATTTATCACTATAATATCTTTCATATAAAAAACAACATATGTTTTATGAAAGGAGTCTTAACCTTAAAATATAAAATGTTAAGGTAAAGCATAGGTTTTTATAAGGGGTATCTATCCTCTAGTATCAAGGTATGAAATTGGGTCTCTTGCATGAAAACCTAAGGAGTTACCATTACAATATCCCTAAAAAAAACAAAATGTTAAAGTAAAACCCAAATTTTTATCAAAAATATCAATCCTTCCTTTTGAATAAAAACTTAAAGACTTTATCTCTACGAGTGGAAATGATATTTATAAAGTGAGGTGTAATGGTGTGAAATGACACATAAGCAATAAAGAGGATGTGACTAACATTTGGTTTGATTGGTTGTTGCTTTTTAAAAGATAAAAATTAATTTATATAAAACTTTAATAAGTTAAATATGTTTAAAATTATAAGCTCGATAGGTTGGAGATATTTGCTCTGGTTTCGTTGTGGATGCTAGAGCCGAATAGATTTTTCCCTAGGGTTTTCAAACCACATCGTTTCTTGTGCGAGACGTACTTGTTTAGGTGGTGCATCGCATTTCTTTTATAATGCATGCAGGTCATTTTTCAACTCCACATTTTGGTGGAGTTGCGACTGAGAATGATGGCTTCGTCCAAAGGACCGATGAAACTGGTTCCGAAGGTTTACCACGAGGTAATGATCTTGTCCCTGGTGTTGACATTCCTCTTCCAAAGTTTAATGAAGCTTGTGAATGGCTTGAAGGACACACCCTTGTTGGGTATTTATTGGGTTGTATCCCTTCGGATTTTGTAATCCGTGGTTGGGTTCAACACTATTGGATTGCTTATGGCATAAAAGTTGAGCAAATTCAGAATTTGACTCGTGGGTTTTTGTTGTTTCACTTTCATTCGGTTGATACTATTAAGCAAGTGTTCGACCATGGTCCGTGGTATGTTCGTAATTCCCTATTTGTTTTCAAACCTTAGTCTAGGGATTTTTCTATTGATAAAGATGCTCATTTGTTAATTCCTGTGTGGGTTGAGCTCCCCGGTTTGCCTGTGCCTTGTTGGCATTTTTTAAAAACAATTGTTGAGCCTTTGGGCCATTTTGTTTGTATTGAGCAGCCTCACTTCTTTGGTGTTTGACCCAATAAGAGGGTCTATGTTAAAATTGATCTTTGAAATGAGCTAAAAGACCATCTGGTCCTACATATAGGTAATTTTACCTACTGTCAAAAGTTGGTTTACATAAACCTATCGGATTCTTGCTACCGTTGCTAGTCTAGAAACCATAATATTAGAGATTGTTTGCTCATGGAGGGTCGATTTACTGCTTGAGGTCCCAATGCTCCTTCTCCCCCGTCGATCCAGCATGCACCACCCTCAGGTGATCAAGGTAATGGTAACTCTGATGGCCCTTGGATTAGTGTTGGCAAAAAGAACCGTCAAGAACGACAAGGTGATAAGTCGGCTGGGAACGGTTCCATTCCCCATTGCATGCAACCTCCTCTGCTGCAACACAACATGTGTCTTCTGCTGGTGGGTCCCAACGTGCTATTGATAAGTAGTCGTTACTTTATCTTTTGCTCTCGAGGTGAATCTACTCGTAGTGGTGTAGAACAGAGTTACAAAGATGCTTTGGCCTAACCCCGTCGGTCTCATAGTCCTAGAGGACATGTTGTTGTCATTCGCCATGCTAAGCGCTCTTCTACTGTGTTTGCAAGTAATGCTCCTGGTCGTTTCTCAGACAACTCATATGATCCGCTGACGGGTCTAGGAGATGATGAGGAACTCGAGGATGATATTGATGATGAGCTTGAGGGTGATATGCACCTTGACCCTGCTCAATGATTTTTTTGTCCTAGAATGTCAAAGGGCTGACAGACTCAATCCATAAATATCAAGTTCGTAGAGAGTTTGAGAAGATGTCTCAGGAATATGACAAGATAGACTTTCTTTGTTTACAAGAAGTCAAAATCTCAGATTTCAATTTGCAGTGTGCATGTTCTTTTATTTGGCCGAATAGCGTCATTTTTGCCATGAAACATTCTCCAGGAAAAGGTGGTGCAATTATTTTGGTTCCTCCAAAGTGGCAGTCTTGTTTTGTGTCTTGGGGTGTGGATCCCTCAAACCAAGTGGTCTGGGCCCTTTTTGATCTTGATGGGCAGTCGTTTGGGATTGTAAATATTTATGCTTCTAATAATGGCTTTGATAGGTGTGCCTTGTGGCGGTGGTTAGCCTTGTCTCTTCCCTAGGCCTTTTGGCTTTTTTATGGGGACTTCAACATGATTGAAAAAGCTACAGATAAGGTTGGTGGTCTTCCTTCGAAGTGGTGTTCTAGGGAACGAGAAGCTTGGTTTTTTATGAGGAAACAACACCATTTGGTGGATCCCAATGGTCATTTTTCTTTTGCTGATTTTCCCCACCACCTGTGGTTTACTTGGTCTAATTTTCAAAAAGGGGATGACAAAATTTTGAAATGTCTTGACAGAGCTATGCTTTCAGAGCATTCAGGTTTTACCTTTCATAATGTTGCTCGTTCTGCTCCACCTGTGTTAGCTATTCTAGGAACGACAGTTTCTGACCATGCACCCATTCTTTTCAATGTTGCTTGCTCCCCTCCTCCTTCGCGCAACTTTTGTTCACATTTTTGCCTCAATGTTTCTTTTCTGCATCACCCTACAACTGTTGCTCATATTCATAGAATTTGGAACCTCATACCTCGACCCTCAAGAGTGGTAGGTTGGATTGAGTGGTGGAATGAGGCAATTGCTCATACCACCTTCACACTGAGAGCCTTAGGAGTCAAGTTAGCTCAAATTAGGAAACATTCTTCCAAAGTTCTTAGGGTTGAGTTTGTTACAACCACCCTTTGGTTAGAAGTCAATCCTTTGAGCCCGTCCTTACAATATGAGGTTGCTGCCATCGGTCATGAGATCCGTAAAACCAAATTTTATGAAGCCAAAGGGGCTCAGATTCGTGCCCGACTTCATTGGCTTAAAATTGGTGATCAAGTCATCAAGGAGTTTTTTCAAAGGCTTCAACCTCAGAAGTCTATGTCTTAATTTAAAGCCATTATGGATGCTGACAATTGTATCACTGAGCCTCAGGCTATTTCTCAAGTCTTTGTTAAACATTATCAGAATGTTTTTACTCCCCAAGCCCTTACACCTAAGTGATAGGTTGCTATTGATGAGTTTTGTGCAATGGTTCTTAATAAGCTTTATGATACTCAAAAGGCCGCTTGTGATTGTCCTCTTACTCTCAAAGATTTAGAAGAAGCTCTTGCTTTCATGGCTAATGAAAAAGCTCCTAGTTTAGATGGCTTCCCTTGTGAGTTTTATAAAGGTCTGTGGGATCTAGTCAGGCATGACCTTCTCTGTGTCTATCAAGAAGCTTTAGCTATAGGTTCTATTGGTTCTTTGATAAATAAAAGCAATATTAAGTTCATTCCTAAGCCTCGGGATCTAGAGCTCACACTGAGAGCCTTAGGAGTCAAGTTAGCTCAAATTAGGAAACATTCTTCCAAAGTTCTCAGGGCTGAGTTTGTTACAACCACCCTTAGGTTAGAAGCCAATCCTTTGAGCCCGTCCTTACAATAGGAGGTTGCTGCCATCAGGCATGAGATCCGCAAAGCCAAATTTTATGAAGCCAAAGGGGCTCAGATCCGTGCCTGACTTCATTGGCTTAAAATTGGTGATCAAGTCACCAAGGAGTTTTTTCAAAGGCTTCGACCTCAGAAGTCTGTGTCTCAATTTAAAGCCATTATGGATGCTGACAATTGTATCACTGAGCCTCAGGCTATTTCTCAAGTCTTTGTTAAACATTATCAGAATGTTTTTGCTTCCCAAGCCCTTACGCCTGAGCGATAGGCTGCTATTGATGAGTGTTGTGCAGTGGTTCCTAATAAGCTTTCTGATACTCAAAAGGCCGCCTGTGATTGTCCTCTTACTCTCAAATATTTAGAAGAAGCTCTTGCTTGCATGGCTAATGAAAAAGCTCCTAGTTTAGATGGCTTCCCTTGTGAGTTTTATAAAGGTCTGTGGGATCTGGTCGGGCCTGACCTTCTCTGTGTCTATCAAGAAGCTTTAGCTACAGGTTCTCTTGGTTCTTTGATAAATAAAGGCAATATTAAGTTCATTCCTAAGCCTGGGGATCCAGAGCTTCTCACCAATTGGCGGCCAATTACTTTGCTTAATGTGAGTTATAAGATTATTGCCAAGGCTCTTGCTCTTAAGCTTCGACCTCTACTTCCCTTGATTGTCCGTCCTGAGCAAACTGGTTTTATTCGTAATAGATATATTCTGGATAATGTAATTGCAGTGTGGGAAGGCATGGAGTGGGCTAGAGCCTCTCAACAAAATGCCTTGTTTATCAAAATAGACTTTGAAAAAGCCTATGACCGAATAGAATGGAATTTTATTCTTGTGATGCTCAAAGCTCTTGGCTTTGGCCCAACTTTTCTGAATTTTGTTGCTATGCTTTTCAATCATGCTTCTGTAGTGCTTACGTTAAATGGGGTTCAGTATGAGACTATTGGTTTGTTCAGATCAGTCAGGCAGGGTTGTCCGTTGGCTCCCTCATTGTATGTTTTAGCTGTCGACGCTTTTGGTTATCTTCTTGCTAACCGAGCTTCTCAAGGTCTTGTCAAAGGCATCACCCTTCCAGGGAATCAAGGGTAGTTAATTAATGGGCATTTTGTCGATGACTCTTTTCTTACTTTGGCAAAAGAGGAACAATCTGTGAGCCAGGCTCTTTTGTGTTTGGATCTCTTTTGTCAAGCTTCTGGCTCTAGCATACAGTGGAGGAAAACTTCTTGTTTTAGACAGTCCCCAAAAGAGCTTCCTAGTTGGTTAGTTAATATTTAGTGGCATTGGATTCAACCAGGTGAGATGTTTAAATTCTTAGGCATCCCCTTTGCTTTTCAAAGCTCTCCTACCTAGTTATGGTAGTATGTCCTTCAGAAGGTTGAGAAAAAGCTCTCCTATTGGGTCACTAAGAAGCTTTCGCTTGCTGGCAAGTTTCAAATCTGTTCTAAGGTTTTAGCTTCAACCCATGTCTACTACTCTTCATGTTGGGTGCCTTCTCAGTCTTGTTATAAGAAACTTGAAAAGCTTCTCAGAGATTTTCTCTGGGCTAGCTCTAAGGAGAAGCGAGGTTTTCATCGGGTGGCCTAGGAATTTTGTTGTCTTCCTAAGACTTCTGGGGTCTTGGTTTGTTTGATTGCCAACGACAAGGGTTTGCTCTAAGTGCAAAATGGATTATTCATGCTTGTAAAGGTTCAGAGGCTTGGAAAATCCTTATTCGTCATATTATTTCTCAAGGTCTACCTTATGGAAAAAAATAGTGGACAGGTATGAACTTACCTTCTCTCATTCTTGCTCCTGTGCCTGTTAAAGTGTCTGGCTCGTTTGTTGTTAAGAGCATTTGGAAAGCTTGGGAAGTTGTCAAACCTTGGCTCCAATGGAAATGCTTGGAAAAGGGCCGAGGCACTCCTCTTGCCTCGCTCTGTGTGTGGTGGTCTCTTGTTATTCAATTTCAGTCACAACCATTAGCTAACATTCAGTGGATTCATGCTTCTCGATTTTTTAGAAAAGGGATTTCATCCCTCTCTAATTTTTTTAGTCTCTCTTTGTGGGATTGGATCCCTTGGGATGTTTTCAAGAGGACTTTTGCCCTTAAGCAGTCAGATAAGAGCACTTATGATACAGTGGTTAATTGTACGCCTTTCTCTCTTTGGCCCAAGATGGGGCAATTGGCTCAGAGACCTTGGTGGTCTGAATGGCATTGGTTCAAAAGCACTCATTTTTTTAATTACAGAACCAAGAATGGCTATAGTTGGCTTTCACCAAATTTGTCTATGGTTCCCAAGCTCAATGAGCGCTGGGATTTGTTCTCTTCCAGAGCTAAATGGTGGGATCGTTTTTGAATGCTTTGGGCCAGCTATGTGGAACCCAAACAAGCATGTTTTGCTTGGAGCTTGTTGTATCATGGTCTTCCTCTTGGTCATCGGCTTACCCATTTGGGCATTGTTCATCCCACTTGTGCTTTTTGTGGGGAGGAGGAATCAGTTATGCATGTTTTTTGGCACTGTGTTAAAGCTCGACAAGCATGGACATGGATTGAGTCCTTTTTCAATCCTTTTCTTCAAAGGACTTTACAGTGGTTCCATAACCTGCTTGGTGATAAGCCCATTTTTTCAGAGCCTCTTGTTGCAGTTTGGAATTTGTTTCGACTCAAAATCCTTTTCCATCTCTGGAAATGCAGGAATGATATTGTATTTAATGATAAGCCTCAGTCTTCTGATTTTACTATTGCTGATAAGCTTTCTATCTTTTATGATGTGTGGCTTCAGATTAATGTGCAGGCGAGAAAGGTGCAGATAGAACTCAACCATTTGTAGGAGCTCATTGATCATTGGGGGAATACCCCTTGTTCGATGAGTCATGAACCACCTGAGCGTGATGCTCATCCGAGGTCTCGCTCCCGTCCGCGCCATCGTCCCCCTCCTTAGAGGTGAGACCGAGCGTCGGAGGGACCGCATGCATGGACTCCCACTCATCGTTCAAGCGGATGGAGCTCTTCCCGCCATGGTGGTGGCTGGGGTGATCGCCTGACATCTTCTCGATAGAGTGATGTTTGGACCAATGGAGTAGTTGGAGGAAATGATGGCTGGAATGATACTGGCGCAAATGGTGGCTGGAATGATACTGGTGTCGACCTTACAGTTAATGCAGAAGGTATGGCCGATGATCAGCCAACCAAGTGGCCTCCAGACATCCCTCGGAATGTGTGGTGCCATAATGAGGATCCTGATACTCCAGGTGAAGCAACTCCTCCCACTTCGTAACGCCTTGAGGTGTTAATGCTTGGTGGTTTTGGATTTTAATGCATAATTATGAAACTATTGATCTTGGTGCTCCCGCCTTTGGCGGTATGATGTTTTAGACTATGTTTGTTTTTTGGCTTTCGATTTTCGAACGGTTTCGTAGCTGCGGTGGCAGCCTCTTTTGTGGACAAGTGGCACTTGTTTGGTTGTCTTTTTGCAAGCGTTGAACGCTCGGGGTGTGATTCGTCCACCTAACCCTCTTTTTGTATGATATGTTTATACTTTAATACAAAGTTTTCATTTCATTCAAAAAATATGTTTAAAAGAAAAAATGAACTCTAATAAAGTTTGAAATTTAAAAAGCAAATGTACCTGAACACAATATAGCGATGATTTTGTTCACTTTATAATGTAATGTTGTGAGCCATGACAAGGTATAGGGATGATTTTATAATTTATATATACAAATAAAATTGTGAACATACTTATAATTAAAAAACATATATAAAAAATTAAATAAAATATTTATAATTTTATTTTAGTTTAGTTGTAAAATTAAAACTTATTTTTACCGAAGTGAAAATGATATTGTAAAATTAAAACTTTATCTTTACAAGTGAAAATGATATTTATAAATTGATGGCGTAATTGTGTGAAATGACACGTGAGATATAAATAGGATGTGATTAACGTTTACACCATAGCAAATGTAAAATTGGAAAACTATATCATATGCAAAATTGGGAGATTGGATAATTTTTCAAGAGGCATGACTAATGCAAATGTGTGTCTTTTGTATATCAGGAGTAGTGGAGACCAAAAAATATTTTTCAGAATGCCAAGCTTAAAGGGCATCATGATTACAAATGAGACACCTTAAAATTAAACTTATTAATAGAATGTTTTGAAGAATTAGGAATAGAAAAAATAAAGAAGCTTCTCATCTCATCAAAATCAAGAGAGAAGAAACACATATGTTTTTTTTTATTTTGTTGAACAATTTTATTTCTTGGATGTTGTTAAACTTTGGAACTTTGAATAAGAGGTCTAAGGTTTGAATTCAAAAGGGATTAGGGTTGTACACCATACCCAATCTTATATTAAAGATCTTGGTCCTAGAGATTGTTTTGGTCTTGTAGATGTGATTAAAAACATTTCATTCATTTAAAAAAATAGAGTTTATTTTTCAAACAATCCTTAAATAGATCTAAATTTTAAATATGAGAATACTTTAAGAAATAAATAATTAGAATAGATTAAACATTAAAGTTTATTAAATGTTATATTTGGTATATAAACCATTTTTATTTGTATTTGAACTTAAAACTTACACTTAAAACCTTATTAATAAGCTCACTTATATTTTTTTAATTATAGTAAATGAGGTTTTGAGTGGGTCCTCAAATAATTAGAAAATCAACCACATTAGGTACCTTCCTAGTCCCCATAAGACTGCAAAAATCTAAACCTTAACTATATTACTTGTATCATGGACAAAAAAAGGTTTCAAGGAACCAATCTTTCCTTTGAATCATTGATCACAAATGCTATTGTCTTTTGGCTATGCTAATTTTATGTGATCCAACTCCCAAACTACTATTATCGAGGTGAGAATCTCTTCACCCTCCCTTCAAATCTAACTCTCATCTTCTAAAACTCCTTTATTTGCTAATATGTCTACAAGAACACTCCCTTCGTTGAAGGTATATTGAATTTGGGTATCCTTGAACCCACTTAGTAGAGCCAAAATATCTTTCATCATATCCATCACCAACTTGTTGGAGTTATTTTTTTTTTTGATATAATTCACTTGTCTTTGTAAATTGCACTCCACTTCGAACTTGTTTATACCCATTTTATTTGTCAACTTAACTTTAACTAAAAATGTCTTGGATTCCACCATAAAACTAATAATCTTATTAAAATTATCTAGAAACATTATTCTTATTTTAACAGGATTATCTCTCACCACCCTCTCTTCTCTTACTTGTAATATCACCAAAAAGTCATGGAAAAAAAATTTGACTTTTGGCTCGTCCTATTTCATGCTGTACATAATTAACTATTCCAACCTTAACCTCGCACCATATTTTTTAAAAGAGCTAGCATTTTTTTTGGCATAGTAAATAAGTATTTTTTTTTAATATGGGATATAATAAAGTTATAGATTCAATAGTTCAAAGAATTTGAGATCTCAAAATATTGAAGTATTTAATTATTATTAATCAATCTATGTTTTCAAATTATACCCAAAAATTAGTATATCTGTTTAGTAAAACCAATATTCAAAAGAATATATATGCAGTATGGACCATCAAAAGTTATCAGTGTTAAAAATGGCAACCACGGGCATAATCTGGTGCCATACCACTTTTAGTTTGTACGGACATTATATGGTGCCATACCACATTAAGAAAATAAATACCATGGTCCCAGTCAGTGGAATTTAAAAAAAAATTACCGAATGTTATAAGAATTTTGATGACGGTTACAATTTTTTATTGGTTCTTAAGTTATGGTTTCAAATTTTATTTGCCTTTCATTTTTTTTAGCTAGTAAACATTTTAATTGAAGATTAAGTCCTCTGCCTTTGAAATACTTGCATTTTACATATGACATCTCAGTTGCCATGGACGTTGTAAGAGACTTCTTTCAAATGTATATATCAATGCCATGAGCCCTCTTCCGAATTCATTAGTTATATATAAAGTTACCATATTGTATATGCTTTTGCATGGCCATGGACATTGTAAGAGACTTCTTTCAAATGTATAAGTCATCAATGCCATGAGCCCTCTTCCCAATTCATTAGATGTATATAAAATGACCATATTGTATATGCCTTTTCAGTAAGTGTTTGTGCAAAATAAAAGTGAAAGGGTTCATTTTTAAATTGATTTGTCATCTTTGAGTGTTACAAAGTACTATGAATAAATCATTTCAAAACCATATAACCAATCCCAAAAGTCCATATGCATAAGTTATTGGAATTTGACAGGATGTAGACCATTGTTTCATATTAGACTTAGAAAATAAGTTATTAAAAATCTTGAACCTTAAAACTTAAAGATATAATACTCTTATGAGGTTATGGGTCACAATGTAATATGGGCGAATCATTTTAAAGTCTTACAAAAATAAAAAAGAAAAGAACTATAAAAAACAAAGAAAGACTGAAAATAAAATTGCAGCGAAGCTATTGTAATACCATTTATATTATAAAGTCACTGTTTATTATAAATAAATCATTTCAAAACCATATAACTAATTAAAAAAATAATAATAATGAAACCTATCCAGGAGGAGAGGGGATGCTCATCTGACATCTCAGGCTGCTTGTATGGGCTGCTTGTATCTGTCTCTGGCGGCAATCCAAAAAATTGAGATGGATGAATAATTTGGATGATAGTTTTGTATCCACAGGACTCCAATTTAATGTTTACTTGTATTATACACTAAATTAAAAAAGGTAATATTTATATTCGTATATTTTTATTTTATATATTTAATATATATTTATACATATAAATATTGTACTTTTCATACCATAAGTAAAATCTACGGTTTTCAAATATCTTTACCTTTAAAATTTACAGTAGTTAACTTAAAATTTACGTTTTCAAATGCAAAATACGACCATATGCCTGTCAAATTCCAGGCCTGGTCCCAGTGGTGATTGTCGTTAACCATGATCTTGACATTCACAGCACTTCGTGACGTTTGCAGTTGCGTTACTCTCCGTTAAACACACAATGTCTTTGTCAGGCCCACTAGATCTCTCCAAGATTTGTTTGAATGACAGAAGGAAAATGGAATATAATAAGGCGTTATTTGTATGAGACCCGGGTATATAAAAAAAATATTAAATAAATAAATAAATATACCATAAGCGCAATTGATTACGAAATCAAAAGGGACAAAGAAAAACTCTACAGTTTTACTAACTTTCAATGTTCCATTACCTTTAAATTTATAAAGGATTGGCATCTAAATTAAAGTGTTTTAAATTCATAAGTATCCACCTAATTATTTAGTGTGTACATATCTCATCGATTCGCAATCCAAGTTATTTTCCAGTTTATTTATTATCAATAAAGATTATTACAGTTCTATAAATTATAATACAATTAAGTTACGATTTAAATTTTCAACCAATTAACTGTTAAAATAATGAGGCATTGACGGAATTTGGGGACAGTGTAGAATATTGTGACGGACAGCTTATCCTTACCAATTTTACCATATAAATAAATTAAAAAAATAAAAATAAATATTGAGGCACTTATTTCAGAAAGTTTTTTTTTTTTAAAAACTAGATTATATTATATCATCAACCAGGAACATTATAATATTTTAGTGTTAGCACTGTCCACCAACTAAAAAACAAAATGAGTTGGATAAGGAGTAAAACATCCAAAACTAAATATACAAAAGAATAGAAGGTTATATCAACAAAAAAACCTATAGCTATATCTAGCTACAATACACCAAATATCCGCATTTATCTGTGTTATATGGAACGTGATATCTTCTGAAAT
The DNA here is from genome assembly GCA_028583015.1 of Wollemia nobilis. Lineage (NCBI taxonomy): Eukaryota > Viridiplantae > Streptophyta > Pinopsida > Araucariales > Araucariaceae > Wollemia > Wollemia nobilis. The sequence goes on from JAQPPZ010000802.1 coordinate 105,852, forward strand.
CTTCAAAGAAGAAAAAAAAGTAATCAAACCCTGAACTTATCATTGTTAACTGTCTTCTTCTTAGTTTTTCTGAAGATCTTGAATCATATGAGAAAGTTGATAAAGTCTATCAATAACGTCTCGAGGCGTGTTGGAAGGTCCGACTTGGGAATGATTATATCCCACATGTAACAAAAGATCAAAGTCAAGTCTGCCAAAACTATATCCTATGGAGGAGCAGATCCAGTGAACACCTTTTTGCATCTGTACTTCCAAATGTGCTTGAGAAGAATGAGTCTACAAACATCCCAGAGTTTGGAGCATTAATCCAGCTGAGAAAGCTTTCACAATCTAGTGAAAGAGGGAAAAACCAAGCAAAAAATGCTTCCACAATTTAGTGAAAGAGGGAAAAAAAGAAAGTAGAAGATATCCCAAAACTGTTTAACCATGCCACAAAACCAAAACAAATGAATAAAAGTTTCGAAAACATCACAAAAATTATATTAAAGAGGAATATAAATCACAGCTAAACTTTCAGCCATGGGCAGTTTTTTAATTGCTCCCTTCCCTCTTATGGTTTCGCGGATTTCAGAAAGCTTTAGTTCTAACGGCAAAGTAAGGTTTGCAGTTTTTTAATGATTTTTTTGTTCAATAATTTAATTTTATAAAATTTGAGAGAACGGAGTTTAGCATTTCTCTATGCACGTAAGTTACACGCAGTGCACCCAAGGCATATAATAAATTTATTCCATGGTGGAAGTAAAGTCGTTTTACCCTCTGAAAATGAGGAAGGGATCTTTAAATATCGGCTGAAAGTTCTTATAAATATGAAACCTTCACGCTGTGGTACCGATATCTTAAATTAAGTGTTTTTATCGTGTTGAATCACGAGAAGGGAAGCAATATAACTGTTGTTTTTTAATAGCCATAGAGCTGAATTTTGACGTGACTAAAATCAGTCTCCAAAACACTGATCTAGAAATATCATTAATAATGCATCAATCAATATTCATCCAACCAACTAAACTCATTTCAATTTCTTCTCAGCAAATATTTTTCTCACTTTCTTTAATCTTTTCTATAAATTCCACCATTTCTTCCAACAATCTTCTTGGTATCTTTTTCTTTTTATTTTTTATTTTTTTTTCTTATCTTAAATTTATAGTTTGTTCATACATGGTGCACATTTAGTTTTTATTATAATTATTTTACCGATGATATTAGGAAAATGATCATGAAAGAAGCTCACACATCTCTGTATTCTGTTCACCTAGGTGGGGTAAAAATGAGAGACAATATGAACAAAACTTTCTACTCGCTAAGAAGAAAAAGGGACATAACTAAATTTGTCACTCAATGTCTTGAATGCCAGAAAGTAAAGGTAGAAAATAGACATCTTACAAGACTATTGTACCCTCATGATGTACCAATACAAAATGGTAGGTGATTTCAATGAATTTTATCGTAGGATTTCTAAAGACTAGATTCCAGCATGAAGTAATCCTAGCTGTGGTCGAAAAACTAACCAAGATTACGTATTTTATACCCAAAAATTCAAAGGATGATGTCATGGTTGTGGCGAACAGATTTGCCAAGGAGATATTCAGGCTTCATGGTTTTTCAAAAGTGATCATTTTAGATAGGTACTCAAGATTCACATCTGAGTTCTGGTAAGATTTGCATTAAGCCATTGGCACTAGGTTAAACATCAATTTTGCGTATCATCCAAAAATCGATGGGTAAACTAAAAGGGTGAGCCAAGTATTAGAGGATATGCTTCGAATGTATTGTATGGATTAGAAAACCCAATGGGAAGATTACCTATAGTTGGTAGAATTTATCTACAACAACGATCATCATTCAACCATAGACATGACACCATTTGAAGCTCTATATGGCAGGAGATGTAGGACACCATTATCTTGGGATAATCTAGAGGATAGGGTTATGCTTGGACTAGATATGGTCAAGGAAATAGAGCAACAATTAAGGAAATGACATACAAATTCTTTTACTTTTCAACTGACGTACCACATGGCTATTAAACTCTTTTGGTGCTCTAATTTTTCCTACATTTTTCTTCCCTACGTAATACTAGTTAGTAAGAAACTTGAAGCATTATTATTTCTTGCTCAATGGAATTATGGCTTCCTAAATGTTTCACTGTGTGGTGGTTGGCTCTTTGACACTTGGATTTCCATTTTGATGCTCCAAATTACCCTAACTTGGTTGCTCAATGCTTTGGCATCTTGATGCCTGGCTTTTTTACATCCACCAAATATCCTTTCAATTGCTCATTCTCCAATGTTCATAGATGGTGCTTGTGCTCCTTGGAATGGAGCTAATGGTGGTTGTTAAACTCTGCTTCTCCTCCTCAACTCGATGGCTCCTCCTTTCAATGTGGTGGCTCTTCCTTCCACATTCAATGGCTACTCCTCTCATGGTGGTTCATCCTCCACGTAGTTGACTCTCTTCCTTTCAACGTGGTGGATGTTTCTTCTATGTTTAGTGGCTTCTCCTCCTATCTTCTTCAGTTGTCACTCCTATCACTTTGCTTCCACCATGACAATGTTATGCTTATGTGTGGCTCAATAGAATTTAACTCGGCTTTTGTAGCTTCTCCATGATGTGTGAGTTGGTTCATTGGCTCAATGTTAGTATTTTTTTAATATCCATAGAGCTGAATTTTGACGTGCTTAAAATCATCGTCTCTAGGATCTTTGACGTGCTTAAAATAATTATCTCTAATTTCATCTATTGTAATAAGATTATATCAATACATAGACTACCAATATAATATTTTACAGTTTATGTTTGGATGGGACATTTAGACCTCTTATAATATTTTTTTTACTTTTGTTTAAGGGTTTAGATCTCTTCTTAAAGGCATTAATAAGATGGTTTTGTTTTCCATATGCCACTTTTTTTTTCACTTTTCTAGTTCATAAAGTATTTCTTGAGGGTTGTTCCCTTCCTTGTCTAGAGACTCCTATGTTAGCTTGTTTGTGAAGCTCCTTCCTCCTCTCTAAGAAGGTTGATCCTCCTCTCCCTTGCAATCCATCTCTTCTCCCTTATGATCTAGTTTTTAAAATTATTTGGAGAAGTTTCTTAGGCCTCCTTCTCCTTTGTTATTTCCTCTTGTTCAATATTTTCATCTTTTGCATTGCTTTTTCCATCTTCTAAAACCTCCGGGCTATTGTGTCTCTAAAACTATTTCCTCCTCTTTTGTTGTTTTCAAAACCTCTTGTTCTAATTGTTTCAATTTTTGGTGTTGTTTGTTACACTTTCTTTTGCAGGTTTAGCTCTTTGGCAAATGAGTCTTGTAGTGACTACTTCTTTATTAATCCTCGAGGTTCCTCTTTTAGTGGTTATTTCTTTGTTGAATTTTTTTTTCCAAGTTCTTGCAAGCATGGCAAAGACAACATCAAAAGTGTGTCTTATTTATCAACATCCTAACTATGCTTACATAAACATGAAACCAAATCTATCATTTTAATAAAGGGTTTTTATAGGTCTACCCTCACATAGATGTGAGCAAAAATAACTTGGGCTTTACTTGTAGTTGTAGAAGCCATAAAGACAAATTATCTCAAAGTGTTCTTGATATTTTCAAAGGCCTCCTCTACCCATATTCCAAGAGCAGGTTGAATAACCATACCACACTAGGACTTTTGTAACAACTTCTATATGATGATTAAACCTTGGAAACCAACGATGCATGGATAGACTAATACGACCTAGAAAGCAAAGCCCTCCCATGTAGACCTAGTTGCAATCTTCCTTTTAGGTAAAGATTATGAAGAAGAAATCCTTTGACATCAAAGTGACCAAATCTTCTCCTTTTAAAGCCCATTTACTTTTGATCCAACTATTCAAAATTGTTGAATCAACCACACTCCCTTGAATTTGTAGATTAGGATATTTTGCAAATCCAACATGCTATCTCTTATAATGATATCATTAACTATAATAAAGGGAATTCCCTCCTCCATCAAAAAGGTCTTATTGGATTTATGATGAAAAACCATAGCCTAGGATTGAGGACAACCTAAGACCCTGCATTTTCCTTTTATGAGAGTAATTTTAAATGAAGGTTATTTTTTTGTTTCACCACTTGATGTAACTACACTCCCTATTGCAAATATTAAGTATATTGGTTTTCGTTGATGTCAAAGGTGAAATGGTTGAAAATTATCTACAAGGTTGAAATATTAAAGTGCAAGGCAAATATCTTCAAAGGATACATGAGGCAGTGTCAAAGATGAATAATAAACAAGGTAGGAATATTCTTCAAATATGAAAAGGCTACGTATGGACACAATATTCAAGCAAAGGTTTTAGTTAAGGGTTGCATAAGATAGAAGGTTTATAATATGTATTTTAAATATTATAAATAAGGTTGAAAAGGTTTTATGTGACAAAGGTTTATCCAAAAGATTTAAATATATAAAGGAATGAAAAAGTTTATTAAACATCATAGGCAAAAGAAATATTATAAGGTGATCAATGGTGTAAACGGAGCCAATATCAATAAAGGTAAAATAATCATTACTATGAGCATCGACGTACCATGGTCTACAAGTAAATGAAATCTAAAAATATAATCGAGGTGTCAACCAACCTTGACAAATAAAAGGTAAAATCAAAGATATTTAAATGACATTTTTGAAAGTATGAAATAGGACTTGGTGAGGTGGTGATTTATGAAGGTATTTGAGCGATCACATTGTAATCATTAGTGACCTAGCACATTGTGTAATTATCAATGAGTGAGCACATTATGTAGATGTTAGTGGGTACATTCGATGAAATCCATCTAGATGACAACAAGCAATGTGTCTGCTGTGAAAACAAGAAAGTGGATTTGGATTAGTGTTAGAGAGCATTTGTTCACAGTGAGAGTTTAAAAATAGAACCATCACAATAATCGATGAAGTATTGCTATCGTTAAGCTTGAAATAATAAAAGAGATATATATGTTGATAAGTACAATTTTGAATTTGTAATCATGCGAAACGGTATAAAAGGATAGATTGAAAAATTGATTTGGATGTGCTAAAGTAAATGGCATAATTGTTTGGGTAACGAGGATAAAATTATTGAAATTCTTTTGTGGAGAGCTAGCGAATGAAAAGAAGATTTATGAGCAGCATGTTTTGGTGACAATGAACATTCTTATTTGAACTCATTACTGAACAATAGCTGAGAAGATTTTAGAGAGTATCGTAGGCAGTGAAGATTCAAGGTCGATCACATGTGCACAATTTGAGGTCTTATAAGACACAAGGTGGTTGGGTGAAGTTGCACAATGGTAGACTTCCTACTATTCCAAATTTTAGAAGATATCAATGATATAAGACATGTGTCCAGGAAATCTGGACGTAGACCTCACAGTAGTAGGTTGGGACGGTTGCTAGTTGAGCGCTTTAGTGATAGATATTCGAGAGGTCACAAGGTCCAATCCCGTAGAGAGATATAAGGTTTTGGTGACTATAAAACCTTACTTTGTGTATTTAAAAGTTGGATTTATAAAGTGTGTTTTGATAAGAAGGGAGATATAAGGCATAGTGTTGAGATTTGATTTGTGCAAATTTAAAAAGGGGGAAAATATTGAAAATTGATTGTTGTAAGTTATAAAGGGTGAATATATTATGATATTATTTGCATATCCAGAAAAGGAAGTTATAAGTTGTATTGTGGTCCTTTTGTTGATTGTAATTTCTGCTTGATATTTGAAGGGTTTTATTGTGAATAATTTGAAAAGAAGATTTTACTAACCTCTTGAAGTGGCAAAAATAAACTTCTTTTTGAGACAATATTTGAGGCACATCTTCATCAAAGCAACCCTAGAGGTATGGTGACTTTAATCCTTTCTTAATGTGTGCAGTTGAATAAATATTTTTGAATAATAAGATGTAGAAACGAGTATTGTTTATGTGCATTGTTGGATATATAAGTGTTAGGGTTTGATAACAAATTGTGCAACATTTTTGAATGAATTTATGAATAATTTAAGCAGTGATTTGAGCAAAGTTTGAGCAAGCCTTGTGTAAAGGCTTGAGGTAAATTTGAGCAGAGTTGAGAGTAGGTTTTTGAGTTGATTTGAGAAAGTCTTGTGAGAAGACTTAGTGCAAATTTGGGCAGATTTGTGAGCAGGTTTTGTTGCTAATTTGAGCAAGCCTTGTGAGTAGGCTTGGTGCAGGTTCGAGGTACATTTGTGAGCAGGTTTGAGATAGATTTATATAGGTTGTTGAGCATATTTTAGCAAGCCTTGAGAGAAGGTTTGATGCAAATCTTGGCAAGAGTTGAGAGCAGGTTTTAGCAAGCCTTGTGTAAAGGCTTGAGGCAAATTTGAGCAGAGTTGAGAGAAAGTTTATGGGCTGATTTGAGCAAGTCTTGTGAGAAGACTTGGTTCAGATTTGGACAGAGATGAGAGCATGTTTCAAGCTAATTTAAGCAAGTCTTGTGAGAAGACTTGGTGTAGATTTGGATAGAGAAGGGATAGAGTTATCTTGTTGATATAGGTCCATAAATGAAATTTGAGGGGATAGAGTTATCCTATTGATAGATGTCCATGAACTAGAGTTGATGGGATAGAGTTATCCTATGTATAGAGGTCCATAAACCAAAGTTGAGGGGATAGAGTTATCTTATGGATAGAGGTCCATGAACTAGAGTTGAGGGGATAGAGTTCTCCTATGGATAGAGGTCCATAAACTAGAGTTGAGGGGATAGAGTTCTCTTATGGATAGAGATCCACAAACTTGAGCATAAGAGATTGATATCTCCTTTGGACACGTGTCCATAAACATTGTAATAGGGAATTGGTTCCCAAGAGATTTATTGAGAAAATTTAGAAGAAATATTTTCTTCGTGGATGTAACCCACATTGGGTGAACCACGTTAAATTTGTGTCTCTTATGTGTGTGATGATTCATGCATTCCTTTGTTACTACTATTTGTGAAATTGGTTAATAATTATTTGAAGAATTATTGCAATTGATAATATTGGATGCTATTATTTTTGGAAATAAAAGTAAAAGTTCTATCTTATATTGTTCACCCCCCCTCTCAGTATAAGCTTGTGTTCTTCAATTGGTATCAGAGCGGGTTACTTAAAGGAAGCCTAATATCTTGAAGGAAGATCTTACAAGAACACACATGGGCAGGAAAGACAAAAGAAGAACCATGAGATCATATCCTCCTAAGAAGGAAGGAGCACACATGGCCATGAAAGAAAAGGAAGATGCTATGGTGGACATGGAAGAAGAATTTGATTTTGTTCTCAAAAATATTGTTACTCAAAAAAGGGAAGAGGAAAAATTTGTGATATGTGTTGAATGTGGTAAACTTGGTCACATGGCACTTTATTGTCCACAAAATGGGTATAGTAGTAGTAAAGAGGAAAAGGAATTTGATTTTTCTCTCAAAGAAATTGTTACTCAAAAAGGGGAAGTGGAAACAAAATCAAGTGAAAAATAAAGCGGTAGAGAAGAGGCTAAAGTGATAAAATTTTGTACTAAATGTGGTAAGATAGGTCACCATGTAGCTTATTGTCCACAAGATGAATATAGTAGTAGTAAAGATAAATAAGTATACAAGAAAAAGAAAGAAATAAAATTCAGTTATGAAAAGAAAAGGAGGCACAGTCAATACATGTATGAGAGGAAGATCTTTTATGAAATTAGCAGTGATGAAAGTCTCTCCAATAGTAAAAAATAAGATGCTCCTATTGAAGACCTACAAAGAAAGAGAGATTCATAAAAGGAAGAAGCTACAGTTGAAATGAAAAAGGAACTTGATGAGCTAAAAAGGGAGAACTTAGGATTGAAGACTCAAGTACAAGAAGATGAGAAAGCAAAGACAAAGCTTCTACAAGATCTCACCGACTTAAAAATTAAAATTGAAGAGGCAAGAAGAATTGAAGAAGGTATGGTTGAATAGTTAAAGGCAAAAGAGCTAGAATGTGAAATATTAGAACATGAAGTGGTTTCTCTAAGGATGGAAGTGAAATATTCTAATTATAATCTACATAAGTTTGGGAAAAACTCAAAATCCTTGAATGATATTCTTAAAGTACAAAGATTTTCATTTGGCAAGACTAGACTTGGCTATGAAGAAGATCAAAAGGAACAAAAGGAGGAGTCAAGTCCAAGAGAAATAGAAGCATCAAAAGGAGATATTGAATAAGAACATAATACCTAAGCAAATGTGTTGAGAGGTGATAGTATCAAAGAAGAATAAAACAATGCACCATAAAATAACATAGACCATCACAAGAAAAGTAAATAAAGAAGTATGCAAGCATATCCTCCAAGGCAAGATGGATGGTTCTTCGAGAGTTATTGTTACTCATGTAATCATTTTGGTCATAAAGTTGTACATTGCATGGTTCATGAAAAAAATGATTTTGGCTTCACCAAGAGGAACTTCAATTCATTTGAAGATGAATATTACTTCCAAGGTTATTGCTACTCATGTAAATATTTTTGTCACAAATCTATACATTGCAGGGTTCATAGCAGAAATTATTATGGCTTCACCACAATAAATTTTACATCATTTGCACCATTCAATAACTGCATTTTAAAGTGTTACAATTACAATAAGTTTAGGCACAAAACAAAGTGGTGTAGAACAGAGTTTCTAGAACTTTCAAAGATAAGCAATAATAGGGATGTCCAAGAGGTTCACAGAGGTATAACTACAAAGGTTTGGAAAAATGTTGAAAAAGTGGAAGAACATTGTAAGTTGGGAGTAGTCTTACTCCCACCCCAAAATTTATCACCTCAAGGAGAGGAGGTGGTGAGGGGGTTGAGCTAAGACTCTCATTTTTATCCCCAAAGGAGCCCTTTGCCATTGATGTCAAAGGGGGAGAGTTTCAGTAAGGGGGAGAGAAATCAGTAAGGGGGAGCAGATTCTTAAAGGGAGTAGATTTGGAATCCAGTGGTAGTAAAAGGAAATATTTTAGAAGGGTTTATATCAATGACAAAGGGGGAGATTGTTGGAAATATTTAGTATATTGGTTGTCATTGATGTCAAAGATGAAAAGGTTGAGAATTATCTTCAAGGTTGAAATATTAAAGTGCAAGGCAAATATATTCAAAGGATACATTATGCAGTGTCAAAGGTGAATAATAAGCAAGGCAAGAATGTTCTTCAAAGATGAAAAGGCTAAGGATGGACATAATATTCAAGCAAAAATTTTAGTTAAGGGTTGCATAAGATATAAGGTTTATAATATTTATTTTAAATATTATAAATAAGGTTGAAAGTGTTTTATGTGACAAATGTTTATCCAAAATATTTAAATATATAAATGAATGAAAAAGTTTGTTAAACATCATGGTAAAAAGAAAAATTATAAGGTGAGAAACAGTATAAAAGGAGCCAATAGCAATAAAAGGTAAATAATAATTACTATGAGCATCAACATACCATGGTCTACAAGCAAACGAAATCCAAAAGCATATTAGAGGTGCTGACCAACCTTGACAAATAAAAGGTAAAATCAAAGGTATTTATATGATAATTTTGAAAGTATGAAATAGAAGTTGGTGAGGCAATTATTTATGAAGGTATTCAAGCAAGTGCATTGTAATCATTAGTGAGCAAGCACATTGTGTAATTGTCAACGAGCGAGCACATTGTGTAGATGTCAGTGGGCACATTCGATGAAATCCATCTAGATGGCAGCAAGCAATATCTCTACGTTTGAAAACAAGAAAGTGAATTTGAATAAGTGTTAGAGAAAGCGTTTGTTCACAGTGAGAGTTTACAAAAAGAGCCAAAACAAAAATAGATGAAGTATTGCTACCATTAATATTGAAATAATATAAGAGATATATATGTTGATAAGTGCAATTTTGAATTTGTAATCGTGTGAAACGATGCATAAGGATATATTGAAAAATTGATCTGGATATGCTAAAGTAAATGACAATTTTTTGGGCAATGACGATAAATTTAGTGAAATTCTTCATGGAGAACTAGCGAATGAAAAGAAGATTTATGAGCACCATGTTTTGGTGACAACAAAAATTTTCATTTGAACTCATTACCAAACATCAACTAAGAAGATTTCAAATATTATCGTATGTGGTGAATATTCAAGGTCGATCACATGTGCGCAATTCGAGGTCTTATAAGACACAAGGTGGTTAAGTGAAGCTACACATCGATAAACTTCCTTATGTTCTAAAGTTTGAAAGATATCAACGATATAAGACATGATGTTCAGGAAATCATGAACACAAACCTCCCAATAGTAGGTAATGATAGAATGAATGTTTGAAAGGAATTGAAAAGCATCATTGATGCTGAGTTTGAAGATCATTGAAATATCAAAGAAATAATTAGAGTTGCAGATATAACCATAGATTACATTAAGACAAAAATTGATGCAAAAAAAATATGTAGTGCATAGTGAAAAAATGATTGAAACATCTGAACCATGAAGTGAAAAATAACACAAGTAGCAAAGGCAAATTTTTGGCATCAGAGGTATCTACAATGGTGGAATTTTGAATTAACAATTAGGATGTTCAGGGTTCAATTTACGTGGAATCCATACTCTTTTTGCGCAACTACAGAATTTCAGTTTGGACATGCAATAATGTTGAAATTTCTATTTTTGTATTACTTCCACCGAGATAGTTAGCTGGGATGGTTACTTGTTGAGCGCTTCAACAATAGATATTTGGGATGTCACAAGGTCCAATATTGCAGAGAGATATAAGGTTTTTTTGACTATAAAATCTCACTTTGTGTATTTAAAAGTTGGATTTATAAAGTGTGTTTTGATAAGAAGGGAGATATAAGGCATAGTGTTGAGATTTGATTTTTGCAAATTTAAAAAGGAGGAAAATATTGAAAATTGATTGTTGTAAGTTATAAAGGGTGAATATATTGTGATATTATTTGCATATCCTAAAAAGGGAGTTGTAATATGTATTGTGGTCCTTTTGTTGATTGTATTTTCTGCTTGATATTTTAAGGGTTTTATTGTAAATAATTTGAAAAAAATATTTGACTAACCTCTTGAAGTGGCAAAAAGAAAATTCTTTTTGAGACAGGATTTAAGGGCACATACTCATCAAAGCAATCTTGGAGGTATGGTGACTTTAATACTTTCTTAAGGTGTGTGGTTGCCATTTTCCATCATTTCTAACCTAAGCATTTGCCTCTCCATAACTAATGTGTTTCAAATTCCATGCCTTAGCTATCATAGTCTCTTCAATATTCTCTGGCTTGATAGGGGACTTGATGGATTTAACATTCTCCTCTAAAAAATGGGTGATGCTTCTAAAACTTCTCATTGTTGACATTTTTTGCCCTCTAAAATTTCTCATGTTCCTCTCTAACCATACTCACCACACAAAATGAGATAGAATCTGGTTCTAAATAACATTAAGATGAGAACTGAAAAAATGGTTCTCCCACTATTCTAACCACAAAACCATATTAGAAGGCATCACCAAAGAGATGCTCATCCAGTTGATGAGGAGCTGGAAAATATTTTAAGCGTAGGAACATTCCAATAAGATGTGTTCCACTAGTTCTTCTACATTTTTAGACAAATTGCATCTATTAGATAACTAAAAACTTCTCTTCTTAAGATTATCCACTGTTAGGATCTTACTCTAGACTGTTTCCCAAAGAAAATTCTCTAGTTTAGGAATAGCTCTCTTACCACAAATTTTATTCCAAAGGAAACCACTATTTATAGTAGGATCTAAGAGATAATAGGCTATCTTCACGTTGAATCTATCATTCTTAGTTATGCTCCAAATAGGGTTATGCATAAGGGATTAGACTCAAAATGTACTTGTAAAAAAATGGTGAATCCTAATCAAAATCAAGGTGAATCAAGGCCAATCCTAAGAAAATCAAATCAATCATCTTCACACCAAAATTTGGGGCATTTAAATCCCTAAAAAGCAAGGTCATATTTTGGGCCAATTTTGATCCATTAAATCACATTATAACTTTATACAAACGCCACCATTAGATCAGGATTAAAAAGAGATTTCCAACAAGTACAAATATTCCTATGTTTGGATATATATTGTGGTGAATTAAACCTAAGAAAAAATTGGTCTCAAAACTTTTAGGTGAATGGACCGACATCGAGGATCCTCATATTTGCCAATTTCCAATTTTGAAAATCCTAATATTCATCCATTTTGCAAATATTCGCCACTATGCATAACCCTAGATCCAAACCACAGAGTCTCTTTGCCTGAAAACACCTAAGTAATAAGTATTTAGTTTAGCTTTAAGGAAGTTTAAAGCCTCCAAATTCTCAAGGTCTACCTCTAAATATTTTCAGCTCAACTGGTTATCCAATAAAATCATGTAGTCATAAACATTTTTACCATATCTATCTTCTAGATCCTCTTTTAGATTAGAAAAAATACCATTATTTGATAATGGGTTGTCATTTAACCAGGCATCTCCCCAGAATTTTATAAAGGCCCCATCTTCAACATGCCATTTCACACCCTTCCACAATGCCTCCCTATCATCCACCAAGTGGTTCCATAAGGAAGAACCATGATAGGGGTCCTAAATTGTGAGAAATTTGGTATCCTCCTGGTTATCAAGATATTTTTCTTAAATAATATTTACCCAAATATTTTGACCATCCCTTAGAGTTCTCCATCCCACCTTGGATGTCATAGCACTATTAACTAGGCTAAGCCTCCTCAAACCAAGACCACCATGCTTCTTTTGATGGTAAATTTTTCCAAAGCTACAAGAGAAATCCTCCTCCTCGCTTCAGATCTTGACCATAAGAAATATTTTTGAATTCCTTATATGATATTGAAAATTTTAGTAGGGGTATTAAAAATTAAAAGAAGATAAATGAGGATAGCTTGTAGAACACTCTTAACCAACAACACTTTACCTACTTGAGACAAGAGATTACCTTTCCATCCTACAAGTTTGTATTGAAACCTGTCAACCAAGCCATTCCAAAGAGGTGCCTTGCAATATCCCATGAAAATAGGCATTCCAAGGTAAGAAGAAGGTAGGGTTGATATAGGACACCCTATCACTCTAGCCACACTTAGTTGAAGAGAAAATTTAGTGTTAATTTAGAAGATAAAGCTATTATCTAAATTGATATTTTGGTGAGATGCATGCTCATAAAGGTCTAATATTATTTTAAATTCAATTACCTATGTCATAGTAGGATTACCAAGTAAAATGGTATCATCCACAAACTACAAATGAGTAATTCCCTCAATATTATGAGCTAGTTTATGGCCTCCTTTTTAGCCAAAAGACTTGGTAGCATTGGGGTATCTTTCGAGCATTTCAGCCATAATAATGATAAGATAAGGAGAGAGGGCTCACCTTGTTTAAGACCTATAATACTACTAAAAAAAACCTACTAGTTTATTATGGATAAAAATAGAGTACCTTGAAGCCTTATTGTAGCTACCAACCCATCTTCTCCACTATCTACAAAAACCAAAGGCAGCCAAAATTTTATTCAAAAAAGTCCATGACACTCTATAATAAGCCTTGCTTATGTCTAACTTCATAAATATACCTTTTGTTTCACCAAAATTGATAGAATGCATGGTTTCATGAAGGGATATAATCCCATCCAAAATATATTTACCCTTAACAAAGCCTCCTTGCTCATCGAAGATAATGAAGGGGAGGAAGATCTTCAATCTAAGGGCTCTAACTTTAGAGATTATCTTGTAAATAGCATTATAAATACTTATAGGTCTAAAATATTTGAAGGTTTTTAAACCTTTCTTCTTAGGAACTAGAACAAGGAAGGTATTGTTAAAATCCTTTAGGATCTGATCCAACTTTAAAGATTCCTTCACTACTTCAATAACATCAAATTTAACAATATCCTAAAAGGTTTGGAAAAAACCTTCTTGGAACCCATTTGGGCCTGGAGATTTGTCTCTATCAAGGGATAAAGAGGCTATCCTTACCTCTTCTTCCTTAGTCTCCTTTAGAAGCTAATAATTGATCTCCTTATATATAAACCTAGGAATGTGATTAGTTATCTCCTTAACCATTGTTTCATCCTCTTCCATATCTTTAGCTAGAAGATTTTGATAGAATTCCACAACCTCATGCTCAATTTATTTTATGTATCTAATAACCTAGCCATCATCCTTTAGAATTTCATCAATGTTGATAGAAATTTTGTTTTTGATAGTAGAGACATGGAAAAACTTAGAATTCCTATCACCTTCCTGTAACCACTAGATCTTGGAATTTTGCCTCCAATAGGTTTATTTCTTGGCTATTATGGTGTGCAGTTCAACATTAAGCTCCTTTTATCTTTGGAATTAGGTTTGGTTCATACCCAACCTATTAATATCTTCTTCTAACATATCCAACTCTAATCGAATAGATTTCTTATTTTGAAAGATATTTCCAAAGACCTCCCTATATTGCTTCTTGACTTCTTTCTTCACAGTTTTAAGCTTGTTTGTGATAATTTGCATATTCATATCCTTGGAAGGAATACTTCACCATTTTTCTATTTCTTTATAAAATTCTAGGTGGTGCAACCACTTAAATTCAAACTTAAAAGGACCATTATGCTTCTAATCTTCTACACTACACCAAAAGAGTAGAGGATTATGATCAGATCCAGATTTAGGAAGAAATTTCATACTAAACATGAAGTTTTTTTGGAACCAATCCTTTGAAAGAAGAACTATGTCCAACCGGGCCTGAATCAAGTTTCTACCAGAGCGTCTGTTCATCTACGTAAATCTATTACCATCTAAATCCACATCAAATAGACCACCATCAAGTAAAAGCTTCCCTACATCCAACATGCTTTCTGAGAACTCAACCACACCCCATTGCTTCTCACATAGAGATAAGGGGATATTAAAATCACCTACCACAATCTATTTCAAACCTCTAAACTACTTACCCATTTACCTTACAGATATCCATAGTTATCTATGGGATTTACTTGAGTTGGGGATAAAGATATTAGTAATCACAAAGGAAACTTTAGAATATTTAGCTATGAGAAGTACTATGACCTGATGCTCAATTTTAGCTAGTATGTCTACCTCATAAATATTAGAATTCCAAAGAGATATAATATCTTTGGAGGCCCTTTTAGCTTCCTCTTGAAAGCTGTTAGTATTTTGCCAAATACCTTTTTGAAATTTTAGCCAATTTGAAAGATTTAATTTAGTTTCTTTGAGAAGCAAGAAATCTAGTTGGCAAGAGCAAACAAGGTCCTTACACAACCTATGTTTTCTAGGGATGTTTGTGCCCCTAACATTCTAGCTTAGGAGTTTTATTTTTGGGGTGTAGGATTTTTCATACATGTAAGCATTTCCTTAATAGTAGGCTGAGACCCTATAGATTTCTCTTCTTCTACTTCCTTGTACATTTTATCCTTGAGAGACTTCCTGCCTACTTTTCTAGACTCTTCTAAACCTAAATCAAGGGCTTTATGATAACTCCTAGTAATTCTTACATTTAGAGTAACAAAGGATGGACCTTTATCAATAGTTTATTCCTTTATAGTTGCATGAGTATAAATCTCTAATTAGTCTTTATCATGGGAATAATTTGGACCTTCCTGCCCAGTCTTCACCATAAGCACATTTTATTTCTCCAAGATCAATGGAAAAGTAGAAGGGACAATATCCATATCCACATGGAAATAAATTGGTCCTTCATAGGAATAGTTTGGTCCTTCCTACTATGTATTCACCATATTTACATCTTCTTTCACTTAAGGTAAGATTGGCCCTTCCTTCCCTGCCTTTACCATATTCACTTTATCTTTCTCTAGTAGCAATGGTAATGTAGAAGGGATAATATCTAGGTCCTCTACAACTAGGGGGATTATAACCAACTACTCCATGACACTTTGGTTTGCTACTCCCTCATGAAATACTAAAACAAAAGATACATCTATATTTTCTTGCACACTTGAGGGATTGCTATGGCTTAAATCGGGAATTTGTTCAATGTCCTCCAAATATTTGATAGTCTCTTTCACTTTCCAAATGACCTTACCCTTTCTTCTTTTCTACTCTAGACTAATTCTAGAATCTTTGTTAAGGCAATAATTTTTGGTTAAGTGAACTATTTTGCCACATCTCCAACATTCAAAAGGATTATTTTCATAAGAAATATCCTATGTCCAAGTACCATTACTTGAGGTCAGTTTAATAGATATTGGTCGAGATTTGTTTGGTCCATCTAGCACACAAACTCTAGCAAAGACCTTCTTCCTCCTCCCCTTAGTAGCAAAATATAGAAATAGAAAGCTACCAATGTAGTTTCCAATAGCTTTTAAAATTTTATTTTTCCAGAACTCAAGGGGTAACGTTGGAAGTTTAACCCAAATGGGAGCAATCTTAGTATTTTTGGATGTTGCATTGAATACAGGAGTCCATTTACTTAGAAAAATTTTGTAGAGGGCTGAAGAAAACAAAGGGGAAGTGCACACATCATTTGAGGTAGAGCTGAAAATGAAAATAAATAGAAGATAACGCGTGATGAAAACTTGATATGCTCATATTTTTGTATATGTACTAACAGTTTTTGCATGGAACTATATAAGGAGTTGTATATTTTTATGAAATATTATGTATGTATTTAATGAAATCATGTGTATTATCTAATCCAAGTGTGAAGTGTGTTCTGTGTAGTTATTTCCAAGATTTTTACATCTTTTACTCAATCGAGGTCCTACATGGACCTGACACGATTCCATTCAATCAGACGAAGGCATACGAAGGTCAACGCCTTACTAAAGTAGGCATCTTACTGAAGTAGGTGCCTTACTGAAGTATTCATCTTAATGAAGTAGGTGCCTTACTCAATTAGGCACCTTATTGAAGTGGGTGCATTACTCAAGAAGATGCCTTAC
Source organism: Wollemia nobilis (assembly GCA_028583015.1). Taxonomy (NCBI): domain Eukaryota; kingdom Viridiplantae; phylum Streptophyta; class Pinopsida; order Araucariales; family Araucariaceae; genus Wollemia; species Wollemia nobilis. The sequence continues at coordinate 122,725 of JAQPPZ010000802.1, forward strand.
TGAGTTAGGCATCCTACTCAAACAAATACCCAGATTACGCATGTTGACCACCATTCCATGTAATCTATGGGAAACCATTGATGCATGAGTTGTTCCAACCAGAGTAGGTGAACACGTAACCATTTGTGAAGCAGAACCATACGAAACGAAAAATCACCTGATTGCAAGTAAACAAGGAAGTTGATCATCGCACGTCGACTATAGTAACTGAAATATCCCAATTTAGACTTTAACTAGGATGCTTGTTGTAACAGAACTATATTAAGAAGTTTTGTGTGTAGTATATAAACACACAGAATTCTCTAAAGTAGGGGAAGCATTTCTTTTCAATACTATCACATGTAATATTTTTGCATTATTAATAAAGCTTGAGTGTTTCTTACCTGCGTGTTGTCTTTGTGATTTGTTGGGTGGAATCTGCTGGAGCTTGGGCCCACTCCAAGCCAGTATTCTTCCCCTATTATTAGTTAGTATTTTCATATATTTAATCACATGTGGTAGTATGTTTTGAGTTCCTAGATTAAATCTAATCATTTTATAGTTGTGTTATTTTTACGGTAGTCGTATTACTACTTTCAGTGTGGTGTGTTTACGTTTATGTATTTCATTTGTATTTAAGTTTTCTTGGTGTGGAAAATTTAATTGATATTTCATGAAAACCCCCAATGGTAGTTATTGGATTCATCTCAAAGGTGGTATTGTTAGTGGTTTCAATCATGGCACTTCTGAAGTCTACGAGCTCCCGGATTGACAATTTAAATGCGAGTGCTATGACAATTATAGGACAAAATTAACCAGTGTTTGGCACCCAATATTTTGACACCATTATTAGGGAAGCATCACTATTAAATTAATTACATTACCCCTTAAAACCTTCTGCTTGACCTTGTATGAGTCTACCAAGAAAAAGAGGACCCGACGATCATTTTATAAGACAGAGCCAGTCAAAAAAATCAGAGTCAATCGATAACCTAGAATTTGAGATAGATTCTCTCGCCTCATCACCAGCAGTCCACTAGAGTGATAATCCTCACTTTGTATAGAGTGCATCCTTGTATCATCGACTTGGGAAAGAACTGATCGTTTTGAAACCATTGTTCAAAAGAACACCCTCGGAGGAGGCTTTGCTATGGAAAGCCATAGAGGATCAAAAAATTACACCAGCTGACTTAGAGGCTCTAACACAAAAAGTCCTGAGCAACTGAAGGGCCATAAAAGCTACAAAAGAGACCATATTTCTTGAAAATATGGTTGAAGAAATATCATATGGGTTTAGCTTCCTAATAGAGGAAGGAGAAGGGGAAACCAAGATGAAAAATATATCCCCTGCCCATCTTCCTACCTTCATGGGATACCCAACCGAAGACCCTGACCTATTCTTGTTTAAATTTGATGTGCTATGCAGGTCCGTTGATTATAAATTAGATGCTTAGAAGCTAAAGCTATTTTTTTCAATGTTAGACGACTCAACCCTACGATGGTTTATTGGGTTGGGGAACAAGCAGATCACTACGTGGGAAGAGCTGAATAAGATATTTACAGAGCAATACTAGGACTTCAACAAAGCATGGGATTCTAGGGAAGAAGTCCTCAGTATGACACATAAGGAGGATGAGTCCCTGGAAGAATATTGGGAGAGGTTTAATTTCAACCTCCAATGATCTCCTCACACAAAGATAGGAGATAAGTCTCTCAAAAGCATATTTTTGAGAGGACTCAACAATGAGTCACTGGAAGTGCTAAACATGATTTGAAGAGGAGATGTTTACCAACATTCCATGGAATACATCTGACAGCTATGTCAAAATTACTCATAGATGAGAGGTAAACCAACTCCCAGGGCCATGAAGGTGACTGCATCAGTCACAAATATGGAGATAGACAACATGTTGGAATATTTAAAGAGTGAAATGCTATCCTCTCTAGCATTGCAATTGGATACACTCTTTCCGGAGAAGAAGAAATAGGAGAACGATGCAACATTGACCTAATTTTATCCAAAATATAGGGGGAAGCACACTAGGAATGCATGCCCGAAGAACAAGGTCAAAGTATGCGCAGTCTGCCAACAAAACCACAAAACTCGATTGTGTCGACAGCTACCCAATTCCAAGGAGGAGGCTGATGTAACCGAAGCATACTTCATGGAAAATTGCAAAAATTGACAACAGAACCCTATGGGGAATATGCCCACGGGAATGCCACCCTATGGAGGAGGACCATATATGCCACAAGGGTAGCCAAAACCACCTAATATGGGATGGTGGGGACCGCCACCTTGGATGAACGTACCTCTAGGAATGGTATTTCCAAACCAGCCACCATGGATGCAATATCAACACCTCGGGCAATAGTGGAGGAACCACATTCTATGGAATTCTAATCCATAAAATATAGCGCAGGTTGCACCTCAGCAAGGCTTACCAACCCTACTTGCAATGAGACCTATACAATTACCAGCACAACTGATGGTGAACCCAAACAATAAGGTAAACCAGCCAGCATACCAGGTAGAGGGAGAGATGTATCCAATGTATAATGTTAGTTGTAATCCTATTCAGCTTAGATTAGGCAAGCAGCTAGGAGTAAAGGTACCTCACCTAGTAGAAGAGGAGGAAAATGTAGAAGATTCCCCTCTGATATAAGAGGTGGAAGAAGAGAAATTTGTTGAGAAAATAGATGCTTTGTTTCCCCAATAGTTTCAGGAACAGAGGAAGCTGACATAGATAGAATTCGATATCCTCTCGAGCTTGAGGAACCTGATATTCATGATCCCTCTATTTCAAGCCATCCAAGATGTGTCCATATACACCAAGGTGATAAAAGAGCTATATCTAAGAAAACCAAGATGCAAGGTAGCACAAACCATTAGTGTCAAAGGAAAATTGGCTGATTTGATGATGGGGAATGCATATCATCCCAAATATGCAGACCCAGGAAACTCGGTGTTGATGGTAAAAATAGGAAGGCACTCACTAGTGAACACCCTAGTTGACCTAGGTGTAGCCATAAAAATTATGCCACAAGAGACCATGTAGAACCTGAAGCTTACAAAACTGAAACCTACTAAGACGATGTTACAATTGGCTTACTGGTCAATCGTAGCACCAAAGGGGATGCTTGAATACATCATCATAACAGTTGATGCATGGGAATACCCGGATGACTTCCTGATGCTATAGTTAAAAATGGAGTTGGGTGGATACCCACTCATCTTGGGTCGACCATGGTTAGCTATGGTTGATGCATACATCAACTACCGTGATGGGATGATGACAATTTCAAATGGATAGAACATTAAGAAATTAACGATCTCTCATCCCACTCAATCTATGGATACATTGGATGAACCTATGCTAACCAAATAGAATTAGGATTCATTGTCCATGCTCCAGCTAGTGATGGCAGTCATAGAATTGGAGGAGTACGATTATGAAGATGATGCTATAACGAGATTCATTCAAGGGGAATCCTCCCTCACCATTGGTCGGTGCCCAGGACCACCATACCACGTAGATTGACATTGATCCTGGTAAGATGTTGAACATTAGCAGTGGGTTGACCCCAGCACAATTGACAAAGTTGAAAGAGCTCCTAGCTAGATACCAGTAAAAATTTTCTTGGGATTATTTGGATATGAAAGGAATCAGCCCAGATATTTGTACTCATCAAATGTACCTCGAAGAGTAGGTGACCCCAGTCAAACAACCACAGATAAGGATGAAATTGACCATGAAATAAATCATCAAAGTCGATCTATAAAATATTTTATCAGTAGGATTCATATACCCGATCTCTGATAGTAAATGGTGTCACCACTCGTGCTGGTCCCCAATAAAAATGAGAAATGATGAATTTGTGTTGATTATAGATAACTAAACAAAGTGACAAAAAAATATCACTTGCCACTCCCCTTAATTTATTAGGTGTTGGATACACTTTTCGAGAGTAAATAATTCTCCTTTCTATATGGATTTAGTGGGTACAACCAAATCCAGATAAGAGAAGAAGACCAGGATAAGACAATGTTCACCTGCCCATGGGGAACATTTACCTATAGAGTGCTACTCTTCGAGTTGTGCAATGCATCAACCACTTTTCAAAGGGTTGTGCTGAGCATATTTTTGGATATGATGGGGGAGGTAGTAGAAGTATATATGGACGAATTTACCATTTACAAAGAGACATTGGAGGAAGCAACAACAAACATAGAATGTTTGCTCCAGAGATGCGAGGAGAACAACTTATCCCTCAGCAATGAGAAGTGTTTTATGACGATGCATGAAGGTATAGTTTTGGGGGATCATCTCTCGGTAGAAGGGATTAACGTCTAACAAAAGAAGATAGAAGTAATAAAATATATTCCCAGTTCGAAAACACATAGGAAAGTGAGGAGTTTTCTCGGCTCTTCCAAGTTCTATAGGCGATTTACCATCGACTTCAGTAAAATTTCTAAAACACTACATAGCTTGCTGGTGAATAATGTAGAATTAAATTGGATAGAGGACTATGAAAAAGCATTTTAAACACTAAAGGAGAAGCTAATTTTTGCCCTAGTGTTGCAGGGCCCGAATTAGGCTGTCCCGTTTCACATATATTGTGATGCATCCAATAGTGCAATTGGAGCAGTCCTTGGGTAGAAGGATGGTGAAGAGTTCTATGTAATTTATTATGTCATTAAAAATTTAACAGGGGCTAAGCTCAATTACACGGTAACCAAGAAAAAATTTCTCATAGTGGTACATGCCATCAACAAATTCTGCCACTACATCACTAGGTACAAAGTGTTCGTGCACACGAACCATGCGACCATTAGATACCTAATGAGTAAACCGATGATTAGTGGCAAGATAATCAAGTGGATTTTGCTATTACAAGAATTCAACATCATCATAGTCGACAAGCCTGGGAAGGATAACGTAGTCACAGACTTCCTATCCAGGTTAATTCTAGCAGATCATGTAGTAGTAGAGGACCAGTTCTTAGATGAACATTTGTTCGTTATTAGCGAACAGATGCCATGGTATGCAGACATTACCAATTATCTGTCCATAGGTAGAACATCCCTTGCTCATTCATATAGGGATAAATAGGGGGTGATCAAGAAGAGCATTGCCTTTTAATGGATTGACAACCTCCTGTTCAAAACAGGGCCCGACCAGATAATGAGGAGATGCGTAACAAAGAAAGAATTCCTAAAGATACTCAAGTCATGTCACAATAATCCATGTGGTGGGTATGTTTTAGGAATGAGGATTGCGTACAAGGTATTACAAATAGGGCATTTTTGGCCTACCCTATTTAAATACACAGCCACATATGCCAGTAGGTGTGACGAATGCCAAAGAATGAGTACCCCAACCCATAGGGATAAAATTTCCCTTAAACCTCACATACACATTGAGCCCTTCGATAAATGAGGAATGGATTTTGTGGGACCCATAAACCCACATTCAACAGGAAGGAGGTATATTCTAGTCTACACAGACTATGTCACCAAGTCGGTAAAAGTCTAGGTACTGAGGGATTCTAAGGAGGGGAGGGTGGCCGAATTCTTGTTTGCCCATATTTTCATGAGGTTTGGAGTACCCAGGGAAATTAAAATAGACCAATGAACCCAATTCACCTCTTGATTAATCGAAGAAATGATGGAACAATACAAGATACGACACAACAGAACCATCCCCTACCATCCATAGGAAAATGGGTAGGTGGAGGTGACCAATAGGGAGTTAGAAAACATTTTGATGAAAAATGTACAACAACACAAGAAGGATTGGACTTCCAGATTACCAGAGGTGGTCTGGGTGCATAATACAATGTGGAAATCAACCACTGGCTTCACACCTTTCTAATTGGTATATGGGAAGGACATGATGATGCCCATAGAATTTGAGGTCAAGACACTCAAAACGATAGTTGAACTGGACCTGAGCCTATATGAAGCATAGGGGGAATGAATTTGACAACTAAACTAGCTGGATGAATTTCGAATGGATGCCCTCCAAAGGACAAAAATCATGCAGAAGCAAAGGAAATGATGGTATGATCGCCTCATTAAAAAAAAATAGTTTAAAGAGGGAGACTCAGTTCTATTGTATGACCCTAGATTCCAGGAACAAAAAGGAAAGCTGATGTAAATATGGATGGGACCATACGAGGTGGTGGAAGTAATTAGAAGTTATGTTGTGTGAGTCAAGACAATTGATGACAACAACACCATTTTAATAGCCAATGGCCACCGGTTGTGCCCATACCACAATTCTGAAAGCTTATTGGTAGAATCTAGAACAAGCATGGGGGAGACCCCATCCGAGTAAAATTATCCATAATTATCAAAAACATGGTGGGCGCAGAGGTGTCCACAAACAACAAGTTAGATTAGTTTCCTTTGTTTTTATCTTGCGGTGTGTTTTTGAAGGGATACCGCCCACATGCAAGCTACAGGTATCCGGAGAGCCAAGGCCTAATAAGCACGAATTACGTTTAAACTATATTTTTCTTTTTGTCTCATTTTATTTTTGTAGGGTAATGGCCTAATTTCTTGAACAATAGTCATATCTAGAAATAGGGCCTAAGACCGGCTCAACATCCATGAACCTGCGCAATAGGAGGATAGCACCGATCCAGGCTTAAGGTGGGCACCAATTAACCATAAAGAAAAAGTATTCACCCTTGTGCCTGGATGAAATGGATGTTGACATAGCATGAGCAAAAATTTAGGAGGCTTGATCAACCCCACATCAATAGGCCCGTCAACCACCATTGAATTTTAAAATGATGGAAGAGCAGACAACATCGAAAGGGAGGTGCCTTACTCTAGTGTCTTACTTTGGAGGAGAAGCTCCTTACTCGGATGCCTTACTATAGAGGAGCGATGCCTTGTTCAGCCAAGGAGGAACCACCCCAGAGAGTTCTTTCGGTAGTACAAGGGGAAGTGCCTTACTTGGATGCCTCACTTCGAAGGAGAAGTGCCTTACTCGGGCACCTTAATCCAGAGGAGTAGCACCTTACTTAGCTAAAGAGGGCACCACCTTGGAGCATTCTTCATAAGCCAAGTGGGAGGTAGGCACCTTACTGGAGTAGGTGCCTTATTGAAGTAGGCACCTTACTAAAGTAGGCGCCTTACTAAAGTAGGCACCTTACTGAAGTAGGCACCTTATTGAAGTAGACACCTTATTGATGTAGGCACCTTAATGAAGTAGGTACCTTACTAAAGTAGGTACCTTACTAAATTAGGCATCTTAATCAAGTAGGCACTTCACTCTGCCAAGAAGGCACCACCACTCGAGCATTTCTTAAAATATATATATATATATATATATATATATATATATATATATATATATATATTCCCACAGGGGAGAGGCACCTTACTCTGGTGCCTTAATCCAGAGGAGTGGTGCCTTACTTTGGAACATCACTCCAGAAGAGTGGTGCCTTACTCTGCCAAGGAGGCACCACCCCAGAGCACCTTACTCTACCAAGGAGGCACCACCCCAAAGCACCTTACTCTACCAAGGAGGCACCACCCTAGAGCATTCTTCATAGTCAAGCGATGCCTTATTGAGGTAGGCACCTTACTCAAGTAGGCGCCTTACTCAGGTAGGTGCATTATAGAGGAAGGTGCATTACTGAGGTAGGCACCTTACCTTGGTGCCTTACTCAAGTAGGTGCCTCGATCAATTAAAAAAATACATGTGCAACTTGGCAGTATGAGGAGTAGTCGAAACCAATACCATAATTTCACGTGATGGAAATCTAGAAGCACCCAAAAATATTTTGAAATCATTGGGTAGGACTTTTGCACGTCCCAAGGCCAACTGTCGAGGAGATATGCATACCAACTTGAACCAATAGGATCCACCATGTTTTTAGCAGTAGGACCTCGAGCAAACCAGGAATGTAATACCCAAGGCGATGTAATCAACACATTGAAAAACATCATCGAATAGCAATTTGGCATACTCTACGTAGTGCAAAATGACCAATTAGGTATGCGCATGATTTTCTTTAGATATATACATAGTTTTTCATATAATATGCCTCTCTAAAAATAATGTCGACCAAATAATTGAATTCACCCCGCATGCCTAATATGTCATGCCAAATGTTAATTCAAATGGTGTACCCTACCAATCCCAGTAAGAAAATAATTTTTAGAGTTAGGAACTTTAATGAAGGCAAGGCATCAAACCAGTCGAAACTAGTAGAGAATTCACCATGGGTGGATGATCGAAGAATCATGCACTCCAAAAGAATGAGCCCACCGAAACTGAGGGGATCAGGGGAGATGTTGCATGTTAGTTCAAAGTAGCCAAGTGGATGAATTACTGTCACCTGGTCATCAAAGTCCAGGATGTAGAGGAAACAAAGGAGTTTGTTGCCTCTATGAACAAAGGAGTCACCCGGATGTGCGAACTAGAAATTCTAGTCACCCCAAAGCACATCATTCATGTCATCGACCTCCCTCTTACTAGGGAATGCATGTATAAAGATGACATGGCGAAGAAATACGTAGAAGTCCTACTCGGATGAGGGAGTGTCTCATGAGACCCACATGGGCTCCCAAAGTAGAAGCTCCTGAAGAGGAAGATCTTCGAGTAGGTGGCGAGATACTTTACATGTACCAGGAAGTATTCACATCTGAATGTGAATCATATGTAGTTTTTGAGCCACCTGGTGCACAAGTGCTGTTCTACCTAGAAAATGCCCTACAGGACAAGGCATCATGATACCAAAGAGGGATATCCTCTGCCATAGCACACCATTGGCTAATTATAGCCCTGATCTACTACTTAGAGGAGCACAAGGGAAGCTCATCAGTGGCATGGGTAGAAAACTCTAGGGCATAAGAGTAGATAGTGGCCAAACTAGAGCAAGAGGCCGAATTACGAGGAATAACCAAGGAAATTAGGTCTAAGAATTCTGATGCATCAGAGCAGGTGATAAAAAGGTAGAGTACAATGTCAAATTAGGGGGATTTTCGAAGAGGAACACCCCCTATTATCACCAAATGTTGTGAAGGAAGGGTAGAGCTCTCTGCCCAATTATATGGAGGAAAGACCAGAACCTTCCAGCCCTAAATCCTCAGCATGGTAGATAGAGTTCATGCGAGGTCAAAGATGATTACGATGCATGATCATTATGAGCAAGGAAGAGGAGGAAGATGTAGATCTCATATTCATGACCCAAACCTTATAGAATTTGGTTTCTCAAAGCTGTAAGAACGACAATATTCAATGGGCATGCAACAATAGCCTGAGGTTTGGATGGAATAGGACCACGTCAAACAGAGCGAGAAAACCATGATGTAGGTATTGTTCAATGAATACAAGGACATGAATATGAGAATAATTTAGAGGCAAGATGCCACCATAACCCAATTACAACTATTGATACAACATCTTAGGGCATAGAACCAACAGCTGCAAGTCCAAGTGATCAAAATATGGGACACCTCTAGCCAAACTGATTGGGTAATTGAGATGCCCATGAACTCTCCAACCTTGCAAGAGAGAATAGTCTCACATGGGGTAGTCATGTCCGATGTTCAGAATGAGGAATTGGAGGTAGGAGAAGAATCGTGCACCTCTAACAAAGGAATTCCAGAGGTACAAGGGAATTCTATTTTTCAAACAGAAACCCATGTTATCAATATTGATGATGATGAGCCTTCGGGGTAGAGCCAAGGGAAAAATACTGAACCTAAGGCCAAGAAGGATTCTATAGGGCTTTAGGCACCCAAAATTAAGGGGCCACTACCTAGAACACCATAACAACATATGTTGGGTGAATAGAGGGCCGAAGAAACAACCATAGAGGGCCTAAGACCACAAGGGTAGAGCCTTGGACCCTCTGATAGGGGGCAACATATATGGGTTAGGAAGATATCCCCACTCAGGCCACTACAATAGCATAGAGGAGAAAAGAAAATGTGCCTCAAACGACTCAGAATAAGGCCAAAATAAAGGCCAGGGTGAAATTTGTCAAACTGAACCCTCATTCGAAAGAAAAATGGGAAGAAAGTGTGCAGGCCTTCACTGAACGAAAGGTAAAATTTGAATAGCTTCATAAGGATTTTGAGGAGGAAAAGGTAGATGGGAAAGCTTCCAAAAAAGAAGTAAGAGGGCCATGCATTTGTGTGAACCCTATTGATGATGATCAATTTTGGTACATCTATGGTTCATCGTAGGTTAGGTCCTCTAAAATGAAGAAGTGGTTGGCACGATGGGGAGTATATGGACCAGAGGTGGAGGCAACAAAAATCATGGTAGAAAATGCCAGTCTCACCCCTAAGGAACTTTGGCTATACAAGGCCAATGTGGTGTGGAAGAGGGATGACTCTGACATTCCTTTTGGAGAGCTACACCCTCAACACACTGACCTATGGTAGGAAGCAGAAGCAACCTTCCAAAAGGGAGCAACGACTGTGGTAGCCATGCACAGCATAGGTGCAGGGCCAAGTAGGAGATATATCCAGTGTAATAAGATTCCAGTGCAAAATGAAGGCCAACCCAGCATAGCCAAACATCAACGTAGCTAGAGGGAAGCACAACCTAATAATGCCCCACAACAAGCCAGGGCCCCTTAGCAGAAATAGAAGCCTCAGGAAGGAGAGCAAGCCAAGGCCACCAGTAATAAAAGGAAATGAAAATCAGTGGCCTACAGAGAGGAGGTAATTACTAGTTTTAGGTGCCAAGAGGACGTGGCACATATTAGGCATGGAGGGATGATGAGCACCTAATATGCTCATATTTTTGTATATGTACTAACGGTTTTTGCATGGCACTATATAATGAGTTGTATATTTTTATGAAATATTATGTATGTATTTAATGAAATCATGTGTATTATCTAATCCAAGTGTGAAGTGTGTTTTGTGTAGTTATTTCTTAGATTTTGTCGTCTTTTACTCAGTCAATATCCTACATGGACCTGGCATGGTTTCGTTCAATCAGATAAAGGCATACGAAGGTAAGTGCCTTACTCAAGTAGGCACCTTACTGAAGTAGGTGCCTTACTAAATTAGGCATCTTACTCACGTAGGCACCTTACTCAAGTAGGTGCCTTACTAAAGTAGGCGCCTTAATCAAGAAGACGCCTTACTGAGTTAGGTGTCCTACTCAAACGAATACCTAGATTACGCGTGTTCACCAACGACTGGAGGGGGACCTCGTTGACCATCGTTCCATGTCATATGTAGGAAATTGCTGATGCACGAGTTATCCCAACCAGAGTAGATGAACATGTAATCATTTGTGAAGCAAAACCATACGAAACAAAAATTGCTTAATTGCAAGTAAACGACGAGGAATTTGATCATCGCGCGTCAGCTACAGTAACTGAACTATCCTAGTTTATACTATAACCGGGATGCTTGTTGTAACAGAACTACAATAGGAAGTTATGTGTGTAGTATATAAACACATGGACTTCTCTATAGCAAGGGAAGCATTTATTTTCAATACTATCGCATGTAATATTTCTACACTATTAATAAAGCTTGAGCGTTTCTTACTTGCATGTCTTCGTAATTTGCTAGGTGGAATCTACTGGAGCTTGGGCCCACTCCAAGCTAGTATTCTTCCCTTGTTATTAGTTAGTATTTTTATATATTTAATTACGTGTGTTAGTATGTTTTGAGTTACTAGATTAAATCTAATCATTTTATAGTTGTGTTATTTTTACGATAAATGTATTACTACTTTTAGTGTGGTGTGTTTACGTTTATGCATTTCATTTGTATTTAAGTTTTCTTGGCGTGGACAATTCATATTTCATGAACACCCCCAATGGTAGTTAGTGGATTCATCTCAAAGGTGGTAGTGTTAGTGGTTTTAATCGTGGCACTTCTGAAGTCTACAAGCTCCCAAATTGATAATTTAAATGCGAGTGTTGTGACAATTATAGGATAAAATTAACCAATGTTCGACACCCAAAAATGCATTCATAGTTCCATCTAGGTGGCTAGCCTATATGGCAAGTCATCCCTACGTTAAGACATGGGCAAGAAGTAGGTCACGGGGTCAATTCATAGCGGCTCTATTTTGGCTAAATTTTTTGTCAAAGAAATTGTAGAAGACATTGACGAGGCGATTCACGTGCTTTAATTTTCATGTGGGAAGCTAGTTCAAAAGATAGCCTAGCTTATGCTAGGGCATGGGCAAGCAAGAGGTGGTAGGTTTGATTTGTGGTAATTATGTGTTGGTAAGGGTAAAATTTTGATTAAAATTTATTTTATGAGTTATAAGGTATGCATTGTGTTTGATTATGTTATGGAGTTATAAGGTGCACAAGAATTAATTATATTTTGCATATTGTTTGGAGTCATAAGGTATATAGTGATTAATTGAAAATTACATTTTAGATATTGTGTAAGGGAGTATAAAGTTAAATTTATTTTGTGCATTAGTAAAGGAGATATAAGGTGTATGAGGTTGAATTAAAAGTTGTCATTTGCACATTATGTTATTGGGTGTTATAAAGTATTTTGGGGTGTATTGAAAATTATTTTTGTGTATTGTGCATTAGTAAAGGAGTTATAAGGTGTGATTATGGTTTATTTGTTGATTGTATTCTTTGCATGATAGAAAAGGGAAAAATTGAAGGATTTTGTTCATTATTGAAAGATTTATTTTGGAGACTAAAAAGGAGTTATAAAACATAATTTTCAAGCCTTATTATGCACATCTTTTGAGAAGGGTTTTAATGTGGATGATTTGAAAGAGAAATTTACTAACCAGTTTTTGAAGTGGCACAAGAAAGAGAAATTATTTTTGAGATAGGTTTTGAAAGTACATCATCATCAAGGAAGTTTTAGAGGTATGTTATTTAACTATATTTTAAGGAGGTTTTGTTTGAGGGAAATATTTTTGATGTCATATGATTGGAGAAATAAGGATTTATTGAGTGTGCATTGCTTTGGTAGAAATTGGAAATAAAAGTGCAAGGGTTTGAAAGTAAATTTGATGTGCATTAGTGATTTATTCAAGTTGGGAGTAATTGTGAATTATTGTTGAATGAAATTGGAAATATATGTGCTAGGGTTTGAGAATAAATTTGTGCATTATTATTGAATGTAATTGAAAATGAACATGAAATAGTTATAGATTAGTTTGTGAAGAAAATTTATGCATTCATTTTGAGTGATATTGGAAATGAAAGTGCAATAGGTATAGATCAGTTTTGAGAGAAAAGTTATGCATTGGTTTTCATTGAAATTGGGAATAAATTGATAAGAGGTATGGATCAGTTTTGAGAGTAAAGTTATGAATTGGTTTTGATTGAAATTAGGAATAAATTGATAAGAGGTATAGATCAATTTTGAAAGCAAATTTGTACATATTCATGATTGATTTTGGGAATAGATGAAAAATGTATACTTGTGCATTGTGATTGGTTTTGGAGTGAAGGTGCAAATCAACAATTACCAGGTCAGTTTTCAAGTGCTAGACTAGAGCTACCTTTAAAATGAAATAAATGTGAGACATGTGAAAGAGATAAAATTAATGAATATGAAGAACATATTGAGCATTTTTTAGTGTATATAATTCTCTATATGTTCAAGAGGTTAAATGAATTCTAGGTAGAATATGTCTAAAGAAAGCACATTGAATATTAGATAAAGCACTTAATGAAATTATTATATAGATGAACATTGTTTGTATGGAATATTTCAGAAATATATGAACATTGTTTGTATGCAAGATTTGGGAAAGTCATGAGCAAGTTGGAGTAGATTTGAGCAGGTCTTGGTGAGCAAATTTGAGCAAGCCTTGTGTGTAGGCTTAATGTATATTTGAGCAAGTTTTGATGTGTAGATTTGAGCAAGCTTTGTGTGTAGGGTTGGAGCATATTTGAGCAGGTATTGGTGAGTAGATTTGAGCAAGCCTTGTATGTAGGTTTGGAGCAGACTTGGGCATGTTTTGATGAGCAGATTTGAGAAATCCTTGTGTGTAGGCTTGGAGCAAATTTGAGTAGGTTTTTATGAGAATATTTGAACAATACTTATGTGTAGGCTTGGAGTGTAGGCTTGGAGCATATTTGAGTAGATTTTGATGAGCATATTTGAGCAAGCCTTGTGTGTAGGTTTGGAGTATATTTGAGCAGGTTTTGGTGAGCACATTTGAGCAAGCCTTGTGTGTAGGTTTGGAGTATATTTGAGCAGGTTTTGGTGAGAACATTTGAGCAAGCCTTGTGTGTAGGTTTGGAGCATATTTGAGTAAGATTTGGAGTGAACCAGAGAAAATGGGATTGATGTCTCATATGGATAGATGTCCATGAACCAAAGCAAAGGAGATTGGTCTCTCTTGTGGGTAGAAATACATGAACTAGAGAAAAAGGATATTGGTGTCTCCTGTGGATAGAGGTCCATGAACTAGAGTAAAGGGGATTGGTGTCTCTTGTCAAATGGTGTCCACAAAACCTAAAGTAGAGGGGATTGGTGTCTCTTATGGAGTGGTGTAAATAAAAATAGAGCCGAGGGGATTAGTATCTCCTATGGTATGGTTTCCATGAACTTGAGAGGTGATTGGTGTCTCCTTTGGGTAGGTTCCCATAAACATTATAATATGGAATTGGTTCCTAAGAGATTTGTTGAGAAAATTTATATAAAATATTTTCTTCATAGATGTGGCCCACATTCGGTGAACCATATTAAATTTGTCTTTTATGTGTGTGATGATATGTGCATTGTATCATTATTGCAATTGATAATATTTCTTTAGAAATAAAATTAAAAAGTTTTATCTTATACTGTTCACCCCCACCTCTCATTATAAGCTTGTGTTCTTCAATTGGTATCAGAGTGGGTTTTTTCGTGAAGTCCTAAAAACTTGAAGGTAGACCTTATAGGAACACAAAAAGCACATTAGGAATGGTTTTCAACAAATATGGCACCATTGTTTTATGGGGATAACTATACTTTTTGAGCATAAGGATGAAGAAATTTTTGATGGCACGAGGATATGATACATGAAAATTAGTTAATTATGGGTTCACACCACCTTCAACTCATTCCATAGATGCAAGTGGTAATAAACCATATGAAACTAATGCCAAGACAATGAATGCTATTTTAAGTGGGTTATGTGAATCAAAATTTGTGAAAGTCATGCACTACACTTCAGAAAAAGAAATGTGGGATTAGTTATAGAATACATATGAAGGATATGACAAGGTCAAAATGGAAAAAATTTAAATACACAAGAGGAAATTTGAATAACTAAAGATGAAATATGAGGAAAATATTACCAAGATAATGAATGTTATTTTAAGTGGGTTATATGAATAAGAATTTGTGAAAGTCATGCACTGCACTTCAGCAAAATAAATGTGGGATAAGTTACAGAATACATATGAAGGAGATGATAAGGTCAAAATGGCAAAAAATCAAATACATAGGATAAATTTTGAAGAACTGAATATGAAATATGAGAAAAATATTTCTAGGTATCTACTTCATGTTGATTAGGTTGTCAACACTATTCATGGACTTGGAGAAAACATTGAGGAATCTACTATTGTTCAAAAAATATTGAGAACATTCCTTATGAGGTATGATGCAAAGGTTTCAACAATAGAAGAGATGAAGGATCTCAATACTTTAGGTATGGATGTGCTACATAGAATAATCATAGCCTATTAGATGAGGAAAATAAAAAAATAAACATCCAAATGAGAAGCAACATTTAATACTTCAAAGAAGGCAAACGATAAAGTACCATAATCAAGTGATGAATCAAGAAATGAAGAAGAGGCTAAATTTGTAAGAAGAAAAAATAAGGGTCTAAGAAAACACAAAAATATACAGACTGTGAAATGCTTTAGTTGTGGCAACATTGGTCACTATGCAGCTAATTGTCCACAAACGAAAAATAGTAGCAGTGAAGAGGAAAATGAATACAAGAAAAATAAAGAAAGAAAATTCTATCATGAAAAGAAAAATAGGTATGATCAAGGCAAGCATAAGAAGAATATTTTTCAAAAGCATAGGAATTATTTTTATGTTGAATAAGCAACAATGCTTCCAGTGACAATGATGAAAGCCTCTCAGATAGTGAAAAATAAGATATCCTATTTTTGGCCATAGAAGAGAAAGAAGATGCTCCTACTTTTAAAATTAAGAAGATAAAGTTTCAGAATATGAAAAGGAAGCCACATTTGACATAAAAGAGGAACTTGTTGTTGCTATTTAAGAATTTAATAGGGTTAGAAAGAAGAATTTAGAATTGAAGGTTCAAGTTCAAGAAGATGGAAAAACAAAGGAAAAAATTCTACAATATTTCACTAACTTAAAAGTTAAGGTTGAAGAGGCAAGGAGAATTGAATAAAGTATGGCTAAACAATTAAATACAAAAGAGCTAGAATGTGAAGGACTAGAAAATGAAGTTGTCACTCTAAGGAAAGAACTTGAAAATTTTGATAATAAGATATATCAGTTTAGGAAAAGCTCAAAATATTTGAATAATATTATCAAAGCACAAATATCTCCATTTATGAAGGTTGGACTTGGTTTGAGGAAGATCAAGAATGTCAAGATAAGGAAAATGGGGAGTCAAGATCAAAAGAAATAGAAGCATCAAAGAAAATATTTGAAGAAGAATCTAAGACCTGTATTGATGAATTGAGAAGTGGAAACATCAATGAGGAAGAAAATAAAGAATCATCAAGGAACAAGGACTAGCACAAAAGAAGCAAAGAAATAATCATCCGACCATATCCTCCAAAGCAAGATGAGTACTTCTTCCAAGGTTATTGCTTCTCATGTAATAGTTTTGGTCATAAAGTTATTCATTACATGGTTTATGGTAAGAATGATTATAGCCTCAACAAGAGAAATTTCAAGTTGCTTGCACTTTCCAAGAACTACAACATCATGTGTTTCAATTGAAATAATTTTGGTCATAAAGCTATAAAATGCAGGGTTCATGGCAAGAATGATTATGGCCTCAACAAGAAAAATTTCAAGCCACTTGCACTTTCCAAAAACTACAACATCATGTGTTTCAATTGCAATAATTTTGGTCATAAAGCTATACATTGCAGGGTTTATAGTAAGAATGATTATAAGAAGGCAATGAATGCTATTTTAAGTGGGTTATGTGAATCATAAGTTGTGAAAGTCATGCACAACCCTTCATAAAAAGAAATATTGGATAAGTTACAAAATAAATATGAAGAAAATGACAAAGTCAAAATGACAAAACTTCAAATACACATGAGGAAGTTTGAAGAACTGAAGATGAAATATGAGGAAAACATTTCTAGGTATCTACTTCATGTTGATGAGTTGTCAACACTATTTGTGTACTTGGAGAAAATATTGAGGAATCTACTATTGTTCAAAAAATATTGAGTTCACTCCCTATGAAGTATGATGAGAAAAAGATTTTTAAAAAGCACAAGAAATATTTTTATGTTGAAGAAATAAGTAGTGCTTCTAGTGATAGTGATGAAATCCTCTCAAATAGTGAAAAAGAAGATATTCTATTTTCGACCATAGAAGAGAAAGAATATGCTCCTATTTTTAAAATTAAGAAGAAGAGAAATTTTATGAATGTGAAAAGAAAGCCACATTTGACATAATAGAGGAACTTATTGATGCTCTTGAATAATTAAAGAGGGTTAGAAAGAAGAATTCAAAATTGAAGGTTCAATTTCAATAAGATGGAAAAATAAAGGTAAAACTCCTACAAGATCTCACTGACTTAAAAATTAAGGTTAAATAGGCAAGGAGAATTAATAAGGTATGGTTGAACAATTAAAGACAAAAGAGATAGAATGTGAAATACTAGAACATGAAACTGTCACTCTAAGGAAAGCACTTGAAAATTTTAATAATATGATATATCAGTTTAGGAAAAGCTCAAAAGATTTGAATGATATTATCAAAGAACAAAGATATCCATTTATGAATGTTGGACTTGGTTTTGTGGAAGATCAAGAAGGTCAAGATAAAGTAAAGGGGGGTCAATATCAAAACAAATAGATGCATCAAAGAAATGTTTGAAGAATAATATAAGACATGTATTCATGAATTGAAAAGTGGAAACATCAATGAGGAAGAAAACAAAGAATCATCAAGGAACAGGTCCCAACACAAAAGAAGCAAAGAAAGAAACATGTGACCATATCTTCTAAAGAAATATGAATACTTCATCCAAGGTTATTGATTCTCATATAATCATTTTTTTCATAAATCTATGCATTGCAGGGTTCATGGTAAGAATGATTATGGCCTCAACAAGAGAAATTTCAAGTCACTTGCACTTTCCAAGAACTACAACATCATGTGTTTCAATTGCAACAATTTTGGTCATAAAGCTATACATTGTAGGGTTCATGGTAAGAATGATTATGGCCTAAACAAGATAAATTTCAAGTCACTTGTACTTTCTAAGAACTACAACATCATGTGTTTCAATTACAATAATTTTGGTCATAAAGCTATACATTGCAGGGTTTATGGTAAGAATGATTATAAAAAGGCAATGAATGGTATTTTAAGTTGGTTGTGTGACTCAAAATTTGGGAAAGTCATGCACTGCACTTCAGCAAAAGAAACATGGGATAAGTTACCAAATACATATGAAGGAGATGAAAAGGTAAAAATGACAAAACCTCAAACACATAGGAGGAAGTTTGAAGAAATTTAGATGAAATATGACAAAAACATTGCTAGTTATCTACTTCGTATTGATGAGGTTGTCAACATATTCATGGACTTGGAGAAAATATTGAGGAATCTACTATTGCTCAAAAAATATTGAGGTCACTCCCTATGAGGTATTATGCAAGGGTTTCAACAATAGAAGAGATGAAGGATCTTAAAAATTTAGGTATGGATGAGCTACATGTAATACTCACAACCTATAATATGAGGATAGGAAAAGAAAAAATATACAAATGAGAAGCAACATTCAAAGCTTCAAATAAGGCAAAAGATAAAGTACCAGAATCAAGTTATGAATCAAGCAGTGAAGAGAAGTCTAACTTTGTGAGAAGAAATAAGAAGGGTCTAAGAAAACACAAAAATATACAGATTACAAAATACTTTAGTTATGGCACCATTGGTCACTATGCAACTAATTTTCCACAAATGGAAAATAGTAGCAGTGAAGAGGAAAAGGAATACAAGAAAAATAAAGAAATAAAATTCTATCATAAAAAGAAAAATAGGCATGGTCAAGGCAAGGATGAGAAGAATATTTTTCAAAAGCACAAGAAATATTTTTATGTTGAAGAAGTAAGCAGTGCTTCTAGTGACAGTGATGAAAGCCTCTCAGATAGTGAAAAAAAGATATTCTATTTTTTGCCATAGAAGAGAAAGAATATGCTCCTATTTTTAAAATGAAGAAGAAGATAAAGTTTCAGAAGATGAAAAGGAATCCAAATTTGACATAATAGAGGAAATTATTGTTGCTCTCTAAGAATTGAAGAGGGTTAGAAAGAAGAATTCAAAATTGAAGGTTCAAGTTCAAGAAGATGGAAAAACAAAGGTAAAACTCCTACAAGATCTCACTTACTTAAAATTTAAGGTTGAAGAGTCAAGGAGAATTGAAGAAGGTATGGTTGCACAATTAAAGGCAAAAGAGCTAGAATGTGAAAGACTAGAACATGAAGCTGTCACTCTAAGGAAAGCACTTGAAAAGTTTAATAATATGATATATCAATTTAGGAAAAGCTCAAAATATTTGAATGGTTTTATCAAAGCATAAAGATCTCCATTTATGAAGGTTGGACTTGGTTTTGAGGAAGATCAATAAGGTCAAGAGAAAGAAAATGGGGAGTCAAGCTCAAAATAAATAGATGCATCAAAGAAAATATTTGAAGAAGAATCTAAGACCTGTATTGATGAATTGAGAATTGGAAACATCAATGAGGAAGAAAACAAAGAATCATCAAGGAACATGTATCAACACAAAAGAAGCAAAGACAGAATCATGTGACCATATCCTCCAAAGCAAGATGAATACTTCTTCCAAGGTTATTGCTTCTCATATAATCATTTTGGACATAAAGCTATGCATTTTAGGGTTCATGGTAAGAATTATTATGGCCTCAAAAAGAGAAATTTCAAGTCACTTGCACTTTCCAAGAACTACAACATCATGTGTTTCAATTGCAATAATTTTGGTCATAAAGCTATACATTGTAGGGTTCATGGTAAGAATGATTATGGCTTCACCAAGAGAAATTTCAAGTCACTTGTACTTTCCAATAACTACAACATCATGTGTTTCAATTGCAATATTTTTGGTCATAAAGCTATACATTGCAGGGTTTATGGTAAGAATGATTATAAGAAGGCAATGCATGCTATTTTAAGTGGGTTATATGAATCATAAGTTGTGAAAGTC
Source organism: Wollemia nobilis (assembly GCA_028583015.1). Classification (NCBI taxonomy): domain Eukaryota; kingdom Viridiplantae; phylum Streptophyta; class Pinopsida; order Araucariales; family Araucariaceae; genus Wollemia; species Wollemia nobilis. The sequence goes on from JAQPPZ010000802.1 coordinate 143,088, forward strand.
ATGCACTACACTTCAGAAAAATAAATGTGGGATAAGTTACCGAATACATATGAAGGAGATGACAAGGTCAAAATGGCAAAACTTCAAATACACATGAGGAGGATTGAAGAATAGAAGATGAAAGATGAGGAAAACATTGCTAGGTATCTACTTCATGTTGATGAGGTTGTCAACACCATTCATGTACTTGGAGAAAATATTGAGGAATCTACTATTGTTCAAAAAATATTGAGGTCACTCCCTATGAGGTATGATGCAAAGATTTCAGCAATAGAAGAGATGAAATATCTAAAAAATTTAGGTATGTATGAGCTACATGGAATACTCACAACCTATGAGATGAGGATAGGAAAAGAACAAACATCAAAATGAGAAGCAACATTAAAAGCTTCAAAGAAGACAAAAGATAAAGTACCAAAATCAAGTGATGAATCAAGCAGTGAAGAGGAGGCTAACTTTATGAGAAGAAATAAGAAGGGTCTAATAAAATATAGAATTATACAAACTGTGAAATACTTTATTTGTGGCAACATTGGTCACTATTCATCTAATTATCCATAAATGGAAAATAGTAGCAATGAAGAGGAAAATGAATACAAGAAAAATAAAGAATGAAAATTTTATCATGAAAAGAAAAATAGGCATGGTCAAGGCGAGCATTAGTAGAAGATTTTTCAAAAGCACAAGAAATATTTTTATGTTGAAGAAGAAAGCAGTGCTTCCAGTGACATTGATGAAAGCCTCTCAGATAGTGAAAAATAAGATATCCTATTTTTGGATATAGAAGAGAAATAATATGCTCATATTTTTAGAATAAAGAAGAAGAGAAAGTTTCAGAATATGAAAAGGAAGCCACATTTGACATAAAAGAGGAACTTATTGTTGCTCTTGAAGAATTGAAGAGGGTTAGAAAGAAGAATTCAGAATTGAAGGTTCAAGTTCAAGAAGATGGAAAAACAAAGGCAAAACTTCTACAACATCTCATTGACTTAAAAGATAAGATTGAAGAGGCAAGGAGAGTTTAAGAAGGTATGGTTGAAAAATTAAAGGCAAAATAGCTAGACAATGAAAGGCTAGAACATGAAGCGATCACTCTAAGGAAAATACTTGAAAGGTTTAATAATAAGATATATCAGTTTAGGAAAATATCAAAAGATTTGAATGATATTATCAAAGCACAAATATCTCCCTTTATGAAGGTTGGACTTGGTTTTGAGGAATATCAAGAAGTTCAAGAGAAAGAAAAGGGTGAGTCAAGCTCAAAAGAAATAGATACATCAAATAAAATGCTTGAAGAAGAATCTAAGACATGTATTAATGAATTGAGAAGTAGAAACATCAATGAGGAAGAAAACAAAGAATCATCAAGGAACAGGTACCAACACAAAATAAGCAAACAAATAATCATGTAACCATATCCTCCAAAGAAAGATGAATACTTATTCCAAGATTATTTCTTCTCATATAATCATTTTGGTCATAAATATATGCATTGCAGGGTTCATGGTAAGAATGATTATGGCCTCAACAAGAGAAATTTTATGTCACTTGCACTTTCCAAGAACTACAACATCATGTGTTTCAATTACAATAATTTTGGTCATAAAGCTATACATTGTAGGGTTCATGGTAAGAATGATTATGGCCTCAACAAGAAAAATTTCAAGTCACTTGTACTTTCCAAGAACTACAACACCATGTGTTTCAATTGCAATAATTTTGGTCATAATGCTATACATTGCAGGTTTTATGGTAAGAATGATTATAAAAAAGCAATGAATGCTATTTTAAGTGGGTTGTGTGACTAATAATTTGTGAAAGTTATGAACTGCACTTCAGCAAAAGAAATATGGGATAAGTTATCGAATACATATGAAGGATATGACAAGGTCAAAATGGCAAAAATTCAAACACATAGGAGGAAGTTTGAAGAACTGAATATGAAAGATGAGGAAAACATTGCTAGGTATCTACTTCCTGTTGATGAGGTTGTCAACATATTCGTGGACTTGGAGAAAATATTGAGGAATCTACTATTGCTTAAAAAATATTGAGGTCACTGCCTATGAGGTATGATGCAAAGGTTTTAGCAATAGAAGAGATGAAGGATCTTAAAAATTTAGGTATGGATGAGCTACATGGAATACTCACAACCTATGATATGAAAATAGAAAAAGAACAAATATACAAATGAGAAACAACATTCAAAGCTTCAAAGAAGGCAAAAGATAAAGTACCAGAATCAAGAAGAGAAGAGGAGGCTAACTTTATGAGAAGAAATAATAAGGGTCTAAGAAAACATAGAAATATACAAACTGTGAAATGCTTTAGTTGTGGTAACATTGATAACTGTGTAGCTAATTGTCCACAAATGGAAAATAGTAGCAGTGAAGAGGAAAAGGAATACACGAAAAATAAAGAAATAAAATTATATCATGAAAATAAAAATAGGCATGGTCAAGGCAAGGCTGAGAAGAACATTTTTCAAAAGCACAGGAAATGTTTTTATGTTGAAGAAGTAAGCATATTTTCTAGTTACAGTGATGAAAGCCTATTAGATAGTGAAAAAGAAGATATTATATTTTTGGCCATAGAAGAGAAAGAATATGCTCCTGTTTTTAAAATTAAGAATAAGAGAAAGTTTAAAAATAAGAAATGGAAGCCACATTTGACATAATAGAGGAACTTATTGTTGCTCTTGAAGAATTGAAGAGGGTTAGAAATAAGAATTCAAAATTGAAGGTTCAAGTTCAAGAAGATTGAAAATCAAAGATAAAACTCCTATAATATCTCACTGACTTAAAAGTTAAGGTTAAAGAGGAATCGATAATTGAAGAAGGTATGGTTGAACAATTAAATGTAAAAGAGCTAGAATGCGAAAGACTATAACATGAAGTTGTCACTCTAAAAAGCACTTGAAAAGTTTAATAATATGATATATCAGTTTAGGAAAATATCTAAAAATTTGAATGATATTATAAAAGCACAAATATCTTCATTTATGAAAGTTGGACTTGGTTTTGAGGAATATGAAGAAGGTCAAGAGAAAGAAAGGGGGAGTCAAGCTCAAAAGAAATAGATGCATCAAAGAAAATTTTTGAAGAAGAATCTAAGACCTGTATTGATGAATTGATAAGTGGAAACATCAATGAGTTAGAAAACAAAGAATCATCAAGGAACAAGTACCAACACAAAATAAGCAAAGAAAGAATCATGTGACCATAACCTCCAAAGCAAGATGAATACTTCTTCCAAGGTTATTGCTTCTCATATAATCATTTTGGTCATAAAGCTATGCATTGCAGGGTTCATGGTAAGAATGATTATGGCCTCAACAAGAGAAATTTCAAGTCACTTGCACTTTCCAAGAACTACAACATCATGTGTTTCAATTGCAATAATTTTGGTCATAAAGCTATACATTTTAGGGTTCATGGTAAGAATTGTTATGGACTCAACAAGAGAAATTTAAAGTCACTTGTACATTCCAAGAACTTCAACATCATGTGTTTCAATTGCAATATTTTTTTTCATAAAGCTATACATTACAAGGTTTATGGTAAGAATGATTATAAGAAGGCAATGAATGCTATTTTAAGTGGGTTATGTGAATCATAAGTTGTGAAAGTCAAGCATTACAGTTCAGCAAAATAAATGTGGGATAAGTTACCGAATACATATTAAGGAGATGACAAGGTCAAAAGGGAAAAACTTCAAACACATAGGATGAAGTTTGAAGAACTAAAGATGAAAGATGAGGAAAACATTGCTAGGTATCTCCTAAGTATTTATGAGGTTTTCAACATATTCGTGGACTTGGAGAAAATATTGAGGAATCTACTATTGCTCAAAAAATATTGAGGTTACTCCCTATGAGGTATGATGCAAAGGTTTCAATAATAGATGAGATGAAGGATATTAAAAATTTAGGTATGGATGAGCTACATGGAATAGTCATAACCTATGATATGAAGATAGGAAAAGAACAAACATCCAAACGAGAAGAAACATTCAAAGCTTCAAAGAAGACAAAAGATAAAGTGCCAAAATCAAGTGATGAATCAAGCAGTGAAGAGCAGGCTAAATTTATGAGAAGAAAGTAGTGCTTCCAGTGATAGTGATGAAAGCCTCTGAGATAGTGAAAAATAAGATATCCTATTTTTGGCCATAGAAGAGAAATAAAATGCTCCTATTTTTAGAATTAAGAAGTAGAGAAAGTTTTAGAATATGAAAAGGAAGCCACATTTGACATAAAAGAGGAACTTATTTTTGCTCTTGAAGAATTGAAGAGGGTTAGAAAGAAGAATTCAAAATTCAAGGTTTAAGTTCAAAAATATGGAAAAACAAAGGCAAAACTTCTACAAGATCTCACTGACTTAAAAGATAATATTGAAGAGGCAAGAAAAATTAAAGAAAGTATGGTTGAACAATTAAATGAAAAAGAGCTAGAATATGAAAGGCTAGAACATGAAGTTATCACTCTAAGGAAAGGACTTGAAAGGTTTAATAATAATATATATCAGTTTAGGAAAATATCAAAAGATTTGAATGATATTATCAAAGCACAAAGATCTCCATTTATGAAGGTTGGACTTGGTTTTGAGGAAGATCAAGAAGGTCAATAGAAAGAAAAGGGAGAGTCAAGCTCAAAAGAAATAGATGCATCAAATAAAATGTTTGAAGAATAATCTAAGACATGTATTGATGAATTGAGAAGTGGAAACATCAATGAGGAAGAAAAAAAAGAATCATCAAGGAACATGTACCAACATAAAAGAAACAAAAAAAGAATCATGTGATCATATCCTCCAAAGCAAGATGAATACTTCTTCCAAGATTATTTATTCTCATATAATTATTTTTGTCATAAATTTATGCATTGCAGGGTTCATGGTAAGAATGATTATAGACTCAACAAGAGAAATTTCAAGTCACTTGCACTTTCCAAGAACTAAAACATCATGTGTTTCAATTGCAATAATTTTGGTCATAAAGCTATACATTGCAAGTTTTATGGTAAGAATAATTAGAAGAAGGCAATGAATGCTATTTTAAGTGTGTTATGTGAATTAAAATTTGTGAAAGTCATGCACTGCACTTCAGAAAAGGAAATGTGGGATAAGTTACCGAATACATATGAAGGAGATGACAAGGTCAAAATTGCAAAAATTCAAACACATAGGAGGATGTTTGAAGAACTGAAGATGAAATATGAGGAGAACATTTCTAGGTACCTCCTTCATATTGATGAGGTTTTCAACATATTCGTGGACTTGGAGAAAATATTGAGGAATCTACTATTGCTCAAAAAATATTGAGGTCACTCCCTATGAGGTATGATGCAAAGGTTTCAACAATAGAAGAGATGAAGGATCTCAAAAATTTAGGTATGGATGAGCTACATGGAATACTCAGAACCTATGATAGGAGGATAAGAAAAGAACAAACATCCAAATGAGAAGCAACATTCAAAGCTTCAAAGAAGGCAAAAGATAAAGTACTAAAATCAAGAGATGAATCAAGTAGTGAAGAGGAGGCTAAATTTGTGAGAAGAAATAAGAAGGGTCTAATAAAACATAAAAATATACAGAATGTGAAATGCTTTAGTTGTGGCAACATTGGTCACTATGCAGCTAATTGTCCACAAATAGAAAATAGTAGCAATGAAGAGGAAAACAAATACAAGAAAAAAAAAGAAATTAAATTCTATTGTGAAAAGAAAAAGAGGCATGGTCAAGGCAAAGATGAGAAGAAGATTTTACAAAAGCACAGGAAACATTTTTATGTTGAAGAAGTAAGCAGTTCTTCTGTGATAGTGATGAAAGCCTCTCAGATAGTGAAAAAGAAGATATTCTATTTTTGGCCATAGAAGAGAAAGAATATGCTTCAATTTTTAGAATTAAGAAGAGAAAGTTTCAGAATATGAAAAGGAAGCCACATTTGACATAATAGAGGAACTTATTGTTGCTTTTAAAGAATTGAAGATGGTTAGAAAGAATAATTTAAAATTGAAGGTTTAAGGTCAAGAATATGGAAAAACAAAGGTAAAACTCCTATAAGATCTCATTGACTTAAAAGTTAAGGTTGACGAGGTAAGGAGAATTGAAGAAGGTATGGTTGAACAATTAAAGTTAAAAGAACTAGAATGTGAAAGACTAGAACATGAATCTGTAACTCTAAGGAAAGCACTTGAAAAGTTTAATAATATGATATATCAGTTTAGGAAAAACTTAAAATATTTGAATGATATTATCAAAGCACAAAGATTTCCATTTATGAAGGTTGGAATTGTTTTGAGGAAGATTGAGAAGGTCAAGAGAAAGAAAAGGGTGAGTCAAGATCAAAAGAAATAGATGCATCAAAGAAAATGTTTGAAGAAGAATCTAAGACCTGTATTGATGACTTTAGATGAAATATGACGAAAACATTGCTAGTTATCTACTTCGTATTGATGAGGTTGTCAACATATTCATGGAATTGGAGAAAATATTGAGGAATCTACTATAGCTCAAAAAATATTGAGGTCACTCCCTATGAGGTATGATGCAAGGGTTTCAGCAATAGAAGATATGAAGGATCTTAATAATTTAGGTATGGATGAGCTACATGGAACACTCACAAACTATGATATGAGGATAGGAAAAGAACAAATATACAAATGGGAAGGAATATTCAAAGCTTCAAATAAGGCAAAAGATAAAGTACCCGAATCAAGTGATGAATCAAGCAGTGAAGAGGAGGCTAACTTTGTGAGAAGAAATAATAAGGGTCTACCAAAACACAAAAATATACAGAGTGTGAAATACTTTAGTTGTGGCAAAATTGGTCACTATGCAGCTAATTATCCACAAATGGAAAATAGTAGTAGTGAAGAGGAAAAGGAATATAAGAAAAATAAAGAAATAAAATTCTATCATGAAAAGAAAAATAGGCATGGTCAAGACAAGGATGAGAAGAAGATTTTTCAAAAGCACAGAAAAATATTTTATGTTGAAGAAGTAAGCAGTGCTTCTAGTGACAGTTATGAAAGCCTCTCAGATAGTGAAAAAGAAGATATTCTATTTTTGGCCATAGAAGAGAAAAAATATGCTCCTGTTTTTAAAATTAAGAAGAAGAGAAAGTTTCAGAATATGAAAAGGAAGCCATATTTGACATAATAGAGGAACTTGTTGTTGCTCTTGAAGAATTGAAGAGGGTTAGAAAGAAGAATTTAAAATTGAAGGTTCAAGTTCAAGAAGATGGAAAAACAAAGGTAAAACTCCTACAAGATGTCACTGACTTAAAAGTTAAGGTTGAAGAGGCAAGGATAATTGAAGAAGGTATGGTTGAACAATTAAAGGAAAACGAGCTAGAATGTGAAAGACTAGAACATGAAGCTGTCACTCTAAGGAAAGCACTTGAAAAGTTTAATAATATGATATATCAATTTATGAAAAGCTCAAAATATTTGAATGATATTATCAAAGCACAAAGATATCCATTTATGAATGTTGGACTTGGTTTTGAGTAAGATCAAGAAGGTCAAGAGAAAAAAAAGGGTGAGTCAAGATCAAAAGAAATAGTTGCATCAAATAAAATATTTGAAGAAGAATATAGGACCTGTATTGATGAATTGAGAAGTGGAAACAAAAATAAGGAAGAAAATAAAGAATCATCAAGGAACATGTACCAACACAAAAGAAGCAAAGAAATAATCATGCGACCATATCCTCCAAAGCAATATGAATACTTCTTCCAAGGTTATTTCTTCTCATATAATAATTTTGGTCATAAATATATTCATTGCAAGGTTCATGGTAAGAATGATTATGACCTCAACAAGAGAAATTTCAAGTCACGTGCACTTTCCAAGAACTACAACATCATGTGTTTGAATTGCAATAATTTTGGTCATAAAGCTATACACTGTAGGGTTCATGGTAAGAATGCTTATGGCCTCAACAAGAAAAATTTCAAGTCACTTGTACTTTCCAAGATCTACAACATAATGTGTTTCAATTGAAATAATTTTGGTCATAAAGCTATACATTGCAGGGTTTTTGGTAAGAATGATTATAAGAAGGCAATGAATGCTATTTTAAGTGGGTTGTGTGACTCAAAATTTGTGAAATTCATGCACTGCACTTCATCAAAAGAAATATGGGATAAGTTATCGAATACATATGAAGGAGATGACAAGGTCAAAATGGAAAAACTTCAAACACATAGGAGGAAGTTTGAATAACTGAATATGAAAGATGAGGAAAACATTGCTAGGTATCTCCTTCTTATTTATGAGGTTGCCAAAATATTCGTGGACTTGGAGTAAAGATTGAGGAATCTACAATTTCTCAAAAAATATTGAGGTTACTCCCTATGAGGTATGATGCAAAGGTTTCAACAATAGAAGAGATGAAGGATCTCAAAACTTTAGGTATGGATGAGATACATGGAATACTCAGAACCTATGATAGGAGGATAAGAAAAGAATAAACATCCAAATGAGAAGCAACATTCAAAGCTTCAAATAAGGCAAAAGATAAAGTACCCAAATCAAGTGATGAATCAAGTAGTGAAGAGGAGGCTAACTTTGTGAGAAGAAATAAGAAGGGTCTACCAAAACATAGAAATATACAGAGTGTGAAATACTTTAGTTGTGGCAACATTGGTCACTATGCAGCTAATTATCCACAAATGGAAAATAGTAGCAGTGAAGAGGAAAAAGAATACAAGAAAAATAAAGAAATAAAATTCTATCATGAAAAGAAAAATAGGCATGGTCAAGACAAGGATGAGAAGAAGATTTTTCAAAAGCACAGAAAAATATTTTATGTTGAAGAAGTAAGCAGTGCTTCTAGTGACAATTATGAAAGCCTCTCAGATAGTGAAAAAAAAGATATTCTATTTTTGGCCATAGAAGAGAAATAATATGCTCCAGTTTTTAAAATTAAGAAGAGAAAGTTTTAGAATATGAAAAGGAAGCCACATTTGACATAATAGAGGAAATTATTGTTGCTTTTCAAGTATTGAAGAGGGTTATAAATAAGAATTCAAAATTGAAGGTTCAAGTTCAACAAGATGGAAAAACAAAGATTTGAATGATATTATCAAAGCACAAAGATCTCCATTTATGAAGGTTGGACTTGGTTTTGAGGAAGATCAAGAAGGTCAAGAGAAAGAAAAGTGTGAGTAAAGATCAAAAGAATAGATGCATAAAATAAAATGTTTGAAGAAGAATCTAAGACCGGTATTGATGACTTGAGAAGTGGAAACATCAATGAGGAAGAAAACAAAGAATCATCAAGGAACAGGTACCAACACAAAACAAGCAAATAAAGAATCATACGACCATATCCTCCAAAGCAATATGAATACTTCTTCCAAGGTTATTGCTTCTCATATAATCATTTTGGTCATAAATCTATGCATTGTAGGGTTCATGGTAAGAATGCTTATGGCCTCAACAAGAGAAATTTCAAGTCCCTTGTACTTTATAGTAACTACAACATCACGTGTTTCAATTGAAATAATTCTGGTCATAAATCTATACATTGCAGGGTTTTTGCTAAGAATGATTATAAGTTGGAAATGAATGGTATTTTAAGTGGGTTGTGTGACTCAAAATTTGTGAAATTCATGCACTAAAATTCAGCAAAAGAAATATAGGATAAGTTACCGAATACATATGAAGGAGATGACAAGGTCAAAATGGCAAAACTTCAAACACATAGGAGGAAGTTTGAAGAACTAAATATGAAATATGAGGAAAACATTGCTAGGTATCTAATTTGTATTGATGAGGTTGTCAACATATTCGTGGATTTGGAGAAAATATTGAGGAATCTACTATTGCTCAAAAAATATTGAGGTCACTCCCTATGAGGTATTATGCAAAGGTTTCAGCAATAGAAGAGATGAAGTATCTTAAAACTTTAGGTATGGATGAGCTACATGGAATACTCACAACCTATGATATAAGGATAGGAAAAGAACAAATATACAAATGAGAAACAAAATTCAAAGCTTCAAATAAGGCAAAAGATAAAGTACCCGAATCAAGTGATGAATCAAGCAGTGAAGAGGAGGCTAACTTTGTGAGAAGAAATAAGAAGGGTCTACCAAAACACAAAAATATATAGAGTGTGAAATACTTAAGTTGTGGCAACATTGGTCACTATGCAACTAATTATCCACAAATGGAAAATAGTAGTAGTGAAGACGAAAAGGAATACAAGAAAAATAAAGAAATAATATTCTATCATGAAAAGAAAAATAGGCATGGTGAAGACAAGGATGAGAAGAATATTTTTCAAAAGCACAGAAAAATAATTTATGTTGAAGAAGTAAGCAGTGCTTCTAGTGACATTTATGAAAGCCTCTCAGATAGTGAAAAAGAAGATATTCTATTTTCGGCCATAGAATAGAAAAAAAAGCTCATGTTTTTAAAATTAAGAAGAAGAGAAAGTTTCAAAATATGAAAATGAAGCTACATTTGACATAATAGAGGAAATTGTTGTTGCTCTTGAAGAATATAAGAGGGTTAGAAAGAAGAATTCAAAATTGAAGGTTCAAGTTCAAGAAGATGGAAAAACAAATATAAAACTCCTACAAGATGTCACTGACTTAAAAGTTAAGGTTGAAGATGCAAGGATAATTGAAGAAGCTATGGTTGAACAATTAAAGGCAAAAGAGCTAGAAAGTGAAAGAATAGAACATGAAGTTGTCACTCTAAGGAAAGAACTTGAAAAGTTTAATAATATGATATATCAATTTACGAAAAGCTCAAAATATTTGAATGATATTATCAAAGCACAAAGATCTCCATTTATGTAGGTTGGACTTGGTTTTGAGGAAGATCAAGAAGGTTAAGAGAAATAAAAGGGTGAGTCAATATCAAAAGAAATAGTTGCATCAAAGAAAATATTTGAAGAAGAATATAGGACCTGTATTGATGAATTGAGAAGTGGAAACAACAATGAGGAAGCAAATAAAGAATCATCAAGGAACATGTACCAACACAAAAGAAACAAAGAAATAATCATGCGACCATATCCTGCAAAGCAATATGAATACTTCTTCCAAGGTTATTGCTTCTCATATAATAATTTTGGTCATAAATCTATTCATTGCAGGGTTCATGGTAAGAATGCTTATGGCCTCAACAAGAATAATTTCAAGTCACCTGCACTTTCCAAGAACTACAACATCATGTGTTTCAATTGCAATAAGTTTCATCATAAAGCTATACATTGTAGGGTTCATGGTAAGAATGCTTATGGTCTCAACAAGAAAAATTTCAAGTCACTTGTACTTTCCAAGATCTACAACATCATGTGTTTCAATTGAAATAATTTTGGTCATAAAGCTATACATTGCAGGGTTTTTGGTAAGAATGATTATAATAAGGCAATGAAGGCTATTTTAAGTGGGTTGTGTGACTCAAAATTTGTGAAAGTCATGCACTGCACTTCAGCAAAAGAAAAATGGGATAAGTTATCAAAAACATATGAAGGAGATGACAAGGTCAAAATGGCAAAAATTCAAACACATAGGAGGAAGTTTGAAGAACTGAAGATGAAATATGATGAAAACATTGCTAGGTATCTCCTTCGTATTTATGATGTTGTCAACATATTCATGGACTTGGAGAAAATATTGAGGAATCTACTATTGCTCAAAAAATATTGAGGTTACTCCCTATGAGGTATGATGCAAAGGTTTCAACAATAGAAGAGATGAAGGATCTCAAAACTTTAGGTATGGATGAGCTACATGGAATACTCAAAACCTATGATAGGAGGATAAGAAAAGAATAAACATCCAAATGAGAAGCAACATTCAAAGCTTCAAAGAAAGCAAAATATAAAGTACCAAAAGCAAGAGATGAATCAAGAAGTAAAGAGGAGTCTAAATTTGTGAGAAGAAATAAGAAGGGTCTAATAAAACATAGAAATATACAGAATGTGAAATGCTTTAGTTTTGGCAACTTTGGTCACTATGCAGCTAATTGTCCACAAATGGAAAATAGTAGCAGTGAAGAGGAAAAGGAATACAAGAAAAACAAAGAAATCAAATGCTATCATGAAAAGAAAAGTAGGCATGGTCAAGGAAAGGATGAGAAGAAGATTTTCCAAAAGCACAAGAAATATTTTTATGTTGAAGAAGTAAGCAGTTCTTCTAGTGACAGTGATGAAAGTCTCTCAGATAGTGAAAAAGAAGATATTCTATTTTTGGCCATAGAAGAGAAACAATATGCTCCAGTTTTTAAAATTAAGAAGAGAAAGTTTCAGAATATGAAAAGGAAGCCACATTTGACATAATAGAGGAAATTTTTGTTGCTTTTGAAGAATTGAAGAGGGTTAGAAAGAAGAATTCAAAATTTAAGGTTCAAGTTCAAGAAGATGGAAAAACAAATATTTTAATGATATTATCAAAGCACAAAGATCTCCATTTATGAAGGTTGGACTTGGTTTTGAGGAAGATCAAGAAGGTCAAGAGAAAGAAAAGGGTGAGTCAAGATCAAAAGAAATAGATGCATAAAAGAAAATGTTTGAAGAAGAATCTAAGACCTGTATTGATGAATTGAATTGAGAAGTGGAAACAACAATGAGGAAGAAAACAAAGAAACATCAAGGAACAGGTACCAACACAAAATAAGCAAAGAAAGAAATATGCGGCCATATCCTCCAAAGCAATATGAATACTTCTTCCAAGGTTATTGCTTCTCGTATAATCATTTTGGTCATAAATCTATGCATTGCAGGGTTCATGGTAAGAATGCTTATGGCCTCAACAAGAGAAATTTCAAGTCCCTTGTACTTTCTAAGAATTACAACATCATGTGTTTCAATTGAAATAATTCTGGACATAAAACTATACATTGCAGGGTTTTTGCTAAGAATGATTATAAGAAGGCAATGAATGGTATTTTAAGTGGGTTGTGTTACCCAAAATTTATGAAAGTCATGCACTACAATTCAGAAAAAGAAATATAGGATAAGTTACTGAATACATATGAAGGAGATGACAAGGTCAAAATGGCAAAACTTCAAACACATAGGAGGAAGTTTGAAGAATTGAATATAAAATAGGAGGAAAAAATTGCTAGGTATCTACTTTGTATTGATGAGGTTGTCAAAATATTCGTGGATTTAGATAAAATATTGACGAATCTACTATTTCTCAAAAAATATTGAGGTCACTCCCTATGAGGTATGATGCAAAGGTTTCAGCAATAGAAGAGATGAAGTATCTTAAAACTTTAGGTATAGATGAGCTACATGAAATACTCACAACCTATGATATGAGGATAGGAAAAGAACAAATATACAAATGAGAAACAACATTCAAAGCTTCAAATAAGGCAAAAGATAAAGTACTCGAATCAAGTAGTGAAGAGGAGGCTAACTTTTTGAGAAGAAATAAGAAGGGTCTACCAAAACATAGAAATATACAAAGTGTGAAATACTTTAGTTGTGGCAACATTGCTCACTATGCAACTAATTATCCACAAATAGAAAATAGTAGCAATGAAGAGGAAAAGGAATACAAGAAAAATAAAGAAATAAAATTCTATCATGAAAAGAAAAATAGGCATGGTCAAGACAAGGATGAGAAGAAATTTTTTCAAAAGCACAGAAAAATATTTTATGTTGAAGAAGTAAGCAGTGCTTCTAGTGACAGTTATGAAAGCCTCTCAAATAGTGAAAAAGAAGATATTCTATTTTTGGCCATAGAAGAGAAAAAATATGCTCCTATTTTTAAAATTAATAAGAAGAGAAAGTTTCAGAATATGAAAAGGAAGCCATATTTGAAATAATAGAGGAACTTGTTGTTGCTCTTGAAGAATTGAAGAGGGTTAGAAAGAAAAATTCAAAATTGAAGGTTCAAGTTCAAGAAGATGGAAAAACAAAGGTAAAACTCCTACAAGATGTCACTGACTTAAAAGTTAAGGTTGAAGATGCAAGGATAATTGAAGAAGGTATGGTTGAACAATTAAAGGCAAAAGAGCTAGAATGTGAAACACTAGAACATGAAGCTGTCACTCTAAGGAAAGCACTTGAAAATTTTAATAATATGATATATCAGTTTAGGGAAAGCTCAAAATATTTGAATGATATTATCAAAGCACAAAGATCTCCATTTATGAAGGTTGGACTTGGTTTTTAGGAAGATCAAGAAGGTCAAGAGAAAGAAAAGGGTGAGTCAAGATCAAAAGAAATAGTTGCATCAAAGAAAATATTTGAAGAAGAATATAGGACCTGTATTGATGAATTGAGAAGTGGAAACAACAATGAGGAAGAAAATAAAGAATCATCAAGGAACATGTACCAACACAAAAGAAGCAAAGAAAGAATCATGCAACCATATCCTCCAAAGCAATATGAATAATTCTTCCAAGGTTATTGCTTCTCATATAATAATTTTGGTCATAAATCTATTCATTGCAAGGTTCATGGTAAGAATGATTATGGCCTCAACAAGAGAAATTTCAAATCACCTGCACTTTCCAAGAACTACAACATCATGTGTTTCAATTGCAATAATTTTGGTCATAAAGCTATACATTGTAGGGTTCATGGTAAGAATGCTTATGGCCTCAATAAGAAAAATTTCAAGTCACTTGTAATTTCCAATATCTACAACATCATGTGTTTCAATTGAAATAATTTTGGTCATAAAGCTATACATTGTAGGGTTTATGGTAAGAATGATTATAAGAAGGCAATGAATGCTATTTTAACTGGGTTGTGTGACTCAAAATTTGTGAAAGTCATGCACTGCACTTCAGCAAAAGAAATATGGGATAAGTTACCGAATAAATATGAAGGAGATGACAAGGTCAAAATGGCAAAAATTCAAACACATAGGAGGAAGTTTGTAGAACTGAAGATGAAAGATGAGGAAAACATTGCTAGGTATCTCCTTCGTATTTATGAGGTTGTCAACATATTCGTGGACTTGGAGAAAATATTGAGGAATCTACTATTGCTCAAAAAATATTGAGGTTACTCCCTATGAGGTATGATGCAAAGGTTTCAACAATAGAAGAGATGAAGGATCTCAAAACTTTAGGTATCAATGAGCTACATGGAATATTCAGAACCTATGATAGGAGGATAAGAAAAGAACAAAAATCCAAATGAGAAGCAACATTCAAAGCTTCAAATAAGGCAAAAGATAAAGTACCAAAATCAAGAGATGAATCAAGTAGTGAAGAGGAGGCTAACTTTGTGAGAAGAAATAAGAGGGCTCTAAGAAAACATAGAAATATACAGAATGTGAAATGCTTTAGTTGTGGCAACATTGGTCACTATGAAGCTAAATGTCCATAAATGGAAAATAGTAGCAGTGAAGAGGAAAACGAATACAAGAAAAAAAAAGAAATAAAATTCTATCATGAAAAGAAAAATAGGCATGGTCAAGGCAAGGATGAGAAGAATATTTTGCAAAAGCACAGGAAACATTTTTATGTTGAAGAAGTAAGAAGTTCTTCTAGTGACAATGATGAAATCCTATCAGATAGTGAAAAAGAAGATATTCTATTTTTTGCCATAGAAGAGAAAGAATATGCTCCAGTTTTTTAAATTAAGAAGAGAAAGTTTCATAATATGAAAAGGAATCCACATTTGACATAATAGAGGAACTTATTGTTGCTCTTGAAGAATTGAAGAGGGTTAAGAAGAAGAATTCAAAATTGAAGGTTCAAGTTCAATAAGATGGAAAAACAAAGGTAAAACTCCTATAAGATCTCACTGACTTAAAAGTTAAGGTTGAAGAGGCAAGGAGAATTGAAGAAGGTATGGTTGAAAAATTAAAGGTAAAAGAGCTAGAATGTGAAAGACTAGAACATGAAGTTGTCGCTCTAAGGGAAGCAGTTGAAAAGTTTAATAATATGATATATCAATTTAGGAAAATCTCAAAAGATTTGAATGATATTATCAAAGCATAAAGATCTCCATTTATGAAGGTTGGACTTGGTTTTGAGGAAGATCAAGAAGGTCAAGAGAAAGAAAATGGTGAGTCAAGATCAAAAGAAATAGATGCATCAAAGAAAATGTTTGAAGAAGAATCTAAGACCTGTATTGATGACTTGAGAAGTGGAAACATCAATGAGGAAGAAAACAAAGAATCATCAAGGAACAAGTACCAACACAAAAGAAGCAAAGAAAGAACTGAATATGAAGGAGATGACAAGGTAAAAGTGGCAAAACTTCAAACACATAGGAGGAAGTTTGAAGAACTGAATATGAAATATGAGGAAAACATCGCTAGGTATCTCCTTCATATTTATGAGGTTGTCAACATATTCATGGATTTGGAGAAAATATTGAGGAATCTACTATAGCTCAAAAAATATTGAGGTCATTCCCTATGAGGTATGATGCAAAGGTTTCAGCAATAAAAGAGATGAAGTATCTTAAAATTGTAGGTATGGATGAGCTACATGGAATACTCACAACCTATGATATAAGGATAGGAAAAGAACAAATATACAAATGAGAAACAACATTCAAAGCTTCAAATAAGGCAAAATATAAAGTACCCGAATCAAGTGATGAATCAAGCAGTGAAAATGAGGCTAAATTTGTGAGAAGAAATAAGAAGGATCTACAAAAACATAGAAATATACAGTGTTAAATACTTTAGTTGTGGCAACATTGGTCACTATGTAGCTAATTATCCACAAATGGAAAATAGTAGTCGTGAAGAATGAAAAGGAATACAAGAAAAATAAAGAAATAAAATTCTATCATGAAAAGAAAAATAGGCATGGTCAAGAGAAGGATGAGAAGAAGATTTTTCAAAAGTACAGGAAAATATTTTATGTTGAAGAAGTAAGCAGTGCTTCTAGTTACAGTTATGAAAGCCTCTCAGATAGTGAAAACTAAGATATTCTATTTTAGGCCATAGAAGAGAACAAATATGCTCCTATTTTTAAAATTAAGAAGAAGAGAAAGTTTCAGAATATGAAAAGGAAGCCACATTTGACATAATAGAGGAACTTATTATTGCTCTTGAAGAATTGAAGAGGGTTAGAAAGAAGAATTCAAAATTGAAGGTTCAAGTTGAAGAAGATGGAAAAACAAAGGTAAAAATCATACAAGATGTCACTGACTTAAAATTTAAGGTTGAAGATGCAAGGATAATTGAAGAAGCTATGGTTGAACAATTAAAGGCAAAAGAGCTAGAATGTGAAAGACTAGGACATGAATCTGTCACTCTAAGGAAAGCACTTGAAATGTTTAATAATATAATATATCAATTTACTAAAAGCTCAAAATATTTGAATGATATTATCAAAGCACAAAGATCTCCATTTATGAATTTTGGACTTGGTTTTGAGGAAGATCAAGAAGGTCAAGAGAAAGGAAAGGGTGAGTAAAGATCAAAATAAATAGTTGCATAAAAGAAAATGTTTGAAGAAGAATATAAGACCTGTATAGATGAATTGAGAAGTGGAAACATCAATGATGAAGAAAACAAATAATCATCAAGGAACAGGTACCAACACAAAAGAAACAAAGAAAGAATCATGTGACCATATCCTCCAAAACAATATGAATACTTATTCCAAGGTTATTGCTTCTCATATAATAATTTTGGTCATAAATCTATTCATTGTAGGGTTCATGGTAAGAATGATTATGGCCTCAACAAGAGAAATTTCAAGTCACCTGCACTTTCCAAGAACTACAACATCATGTGTTTCAATTGCAATAATTTTGGTCATAAAGCTATACATTGTAGGGTTCATGGTAAGAATGCTTATGACCTCAACAAGAAAAATTTCAAGTCAATTGTACTTTCCAAGATCTACAACATAATGTGTTTCAAAAATAATTTTGGTCATAAAGATATACATTGCAGGGTTTTTGGTAAGAATGATTATAATAAGGAAATGAATGCTATTTTAAGTGGGTTGTGTGACTCAAAATTTGTGAAAGTCATGCACTGCACTTCAGAAAAGGAAATATGGGATAAGTTACCGAATACATATGAAGGAAATGACAAGGTCAAAATGGAAAAACTTCAAACACATAGGAGGAAGTTTGAAGAACTGAAGATGAAAGATTAGGAAAACATTGCTAGGTATCTCCTAAGTATTTATGAGGTTTTCAACATATTCATGGACTTGGAGAAAATATTGAGGAATCTACTATTGCTCAAAAAATATTGAGGTTACTCCCTATGAGGTATGATGCAAAGGTTTCAATAATAGATGAGATGAAGGATCTTAAAACTTTAGGTATGGATGAGCTACATGGAATAGTCATAACCTATGATATGAGGATAGGAAAAGAACAAATATACAAATGAGAAACAACATTCAAAGCTTCAAAGAAAGCAAAAGATAAAGTACCAAAATCAAGTGATGAATCAAGCAGTGAAGAGGAGGCTAAATTTGTGAGAAGAAATAAGAAGGGTCTACTAAAACATTAGAAATATACAGACTGTGAAATGCTTTAGTTGTGGCAACATTGGTCATTATGTAGCTAATTATCCACAAATGGAAAATAGTAGCAGTGAAGAGGAAAGGGAATACAAGAAAAATAAAGAAATAAAATTATATCATGAAAAGAAAAATAGGCATGGTCAAGACAAGGATGAGAAGAAGATTTTTCAAAAGCATAGAAAAATATTTTATGTTGAAGAAGTAAGCAGTGCTTCTAGTGATAGTTATGGAAGCCTATGAGATAGTGAAAAAGAAGATATTCAATTTTCGGCCATAGAAGAGAAAAAATATGCTCCTATTTTTAAAATTAAGAAGAGAAAGTTTCAGAATATGAAAAGGAAGCCACATTTGACATAATGGAGGAACTTGTTGTTGCTATTGAAGAATTGAAGAGGGTTAGAAAGAAGAATTCAAAATTGAAGGTTCAAGTTCACGAATATGGAAAAACAAATGTAAAACTCCTACAAGATGTCATTGAATTAAAAGTTAAGGTTGAAGAGGCAAGGATAATTGAAGAAGGTATGGTTGAACAATTAAATGCAAAAGAGCTAGAATGTGAAAGACTAGAACATGAAGTTGCCACTCTAAGGAAAGTACTTGAAAAGTTTAATAATATGATATATCAGTTTAGGGAAAGCTCAAAATATTTGAATGATATTGTCAAAGCACAAAGATCTCCATTTATGAAGGTTGGACTTGGTTTTGAGGAAGATCAAGAAGGTCAAGAGAAAGAAAAGGGTGAGTCAAGATCAAAAGAAATAGATGAATCAAATAAAATGTTTGAGGAAGAATATATGACCTGTATTAATAAACTGAGAATTGGAAACAACAATGATGAAGAAAATAAAGAATCATCAAGGAACATGTACCAACACAATAGAAGCAAAGAAAGAATCATGCGACCATATCCTCCAAAGCAAGATGAATATTTCTTCCAAGGTCATTACTTCTCATATAATCATTTTTGTCATAAAGTTATGCATTGCAGGGTTCATGGTAAGAATGATTATGGCCTCAAGAAGAGAAATTTCAAGTCACTTGCACTTTCCAAGAACTACAACATCATGTGTTTCAATTGCAATAATTTTGGTCATAAAGCTATACATTGTAGGGTTCATGGTAAGAATGATTATGGCGTCAATAAGAGAAATTTCAATTTACTTGTACTTTCCAAGAACTACAACATCATGTGTTTCAATTGCAATAATTTTAGTCATAAAGCTATACATTGCATGGTTTATGGTAAGAATAATTATAAGAAGGCAATGAATGGTATTTTAAGTGGGTTATGTGAATCAAAATTTGTGAAAGTCATGCACTGCTATTCAACAAAATAAATATGGGATAAGTTACCGAATACATATGAAGGAGATGACAAGGTCAAAATAGCAAAACTTCAAACACACAGGAGGAAGTTTGAATAACTGAACATGAAAGACGAGGAAAATATTGCTAGGTATCTACTTCGTATTGATGAGGTTGTCAACATATTCGTGGACTTGGAGAAAATATTGAGGAATCTACTATTGCTCAAAAAATATTGAGGTCACTCCCTATGAGGTATGATGCAAAGGTTTCAGCAATAAAAGAGATGAAGGATATCAAAACTTTACGTATGGATGATCTACATGGAATACTCACAACCTATGATATGATGATAGTAAAAGAACAAACATCCAAATGAGAAGCAACATTCAAAGCTTTAAAGAAGGCAAAAGATAAAGTACCAGAATCAAGTGATGAATCAAGCAGTGAAGAGGAGGCTACCTTTGTGAGAAGAAATAAGAAGGGTCTAGGAAAACATAGAAATATACAGACTATGAAATGCTTTAGTTGTGGTAACATTGGTCACTATGTAGCTAATTGTCCACAAATGGAAAATAGTAGTAGTGAAGAGGAAAAGGAATACAAGAAAAATAAAGAAACAAAATTCTATCATGAAAATAAAAATAGGCATGGTCAAGGCAAGGATGAAAAGAAGATTTTTTAAAAGCATAGGAAAAGATTTTATGTTGAAGAAGTAAGCAGTGCTTCTAGTGACAGTGATGAAAGCCTCTTAGATAGTGAAAAAGAAGATATTCTATTTTTGGCCATAGAAGAGAAAGAATATTCTCATGTTTTTAAAATTAAGGAGAGAAAGTTTCAAAATATGAAAAGGAAACCACATTTCACATAATAGAGAAACTTATTGTTGCTCTTGAATAATTCAAGAGGATTAGGAAGAAGAATTCAAAATTGAAGGTTCAAGTTCAAAAAGTTGAAAAAACGAAGGTAAAACTCCTACAAGATCTCACTGACTTAATAGTTAAGGTTGAAGAGGCAAGGAGAATTGAAGAAGGTATGGTTGAACAATTAAAGACAAAAGAGCTAGAATGTGAAATACTAGAACATGAAGCTACCACTATAAGGAAAGCACTTGAAAAGTTTAATAATATGATATATCTATTTAGGAAAAGCTCAAAAGATTTGAATGATATTATCAAGGCACAAAGATCTCAATTTATGAAGTTTGGACTTGGTTTTGAGGAAGATCAAGAAGGTCAAGAGAAAGTAAAGGGGGATTCAATATCAAAAGAAATAGATGTATCAAAGAAATTTTTTGAAGAAGAATATAAGACATGTATTGATGAATTGAGAAGTGGAAACATCAATGAGGAAGAAAAAAAATAATCATCATGGAACAGATACCAAAACAAAAGAAGAAAAGAAATAAACATGCGACCATATCCTCCAAACCAATATGAATACTTCTTCCAAAGTTATTGCTTCTCATATAATCATTTTGGTCATAAAGCTATGCATTGCAGGGTTCATGGTAAGAATGATTATGGCCTCAACAAGAGATATTTCAATTCACTTGCACATTCCAAGAACTACAACATCATGTGTTTCAATTGCAATAATTTTGGTCATAAAGCTATACATTGTAGGGTTCAAGGTAAGAATGATAATGGCATCAACAAGAGAAGTTTCAAGTCACTTGTAATTTCCAATAACTACAACATCATGTGTTTCAATTGCAATAATTTTGCTCATAAAGCTATACATTGCAGGGTTTATGGTAAGAATGATTATAAGAATACAATGAATGCTATTTTAAGTGGGTTATGTCAATCATAAGTTGGGAAATTCATGCACTACACTTCAGCAAAAGAAATGTGGGATAAGTTATCGAATACATATGAAGGAGATGACAAGGTCAAAATGGCAAAAATTTAAACACACAGGAGGACGTTTGAAGAACTGAAAATGAAATATGAGGAAAAAATTGCTAGGTATCTACTTCATATTGATGAGGTTGTCAACATATTCGTGGACTTGGAGAAAATATTGAGGAATCTACTATTGCTCAAAAAATATTGATGTCACTCCCTATGAGGTATGATGCAAATATTTCAGCAATAGGAGAGATGAAGGATCTCAAAACTTTAGGTATGGATGAGCTACATGGGATACTTGCAACCTATGATATGAGGATAGGAAAAGAACAAACATCCAAATGAGAAGCAACATTCAAAGCTTCAAAGAAGGCAAAATATAAAGTACTAGAATCAAGTGATGAATCAAGCAGTGAAGAGGAGGCTAGTTTTGTGAGAAGAAATAAGAAGGGTCTAAGAAAACACATAAATATACAAACTATGAAATGCTTTAGTTGTGGCAACATTGGTCACTATGCAACTAATTGTCCACAAATTGAAAATAATAACAGTGAAGAGGAAAAGGAATACAAGAAAAATAAAGAAATAAAATTCTATCATGAAAATAAAAATAGGCATGGTCAAGGCAAGCATTAGTAGAAGATTTTTTAAAAGCACAGGAAAAATTTTATGTTGAAGAAGAAATCAGTGCTTCTAGTGACAGTGATGAATGCCTCTCAGATAGTGAAAAAGAAGATATCATATTTTTGGCCATAGAAGAGAAATAATATGATCCTATTTTTAGAATTAAGAAGAAGATAAAGTTTCAGAATATGAAAAGGAAGCCACATTTGACATAAAAGAGGAACTTATCGTTGCTCTTGAAGAATTGAAGAGGGTTAGAATTCAGAATTGAAGGTTCAAGTTCAAGAAGATGGAAAAACAAAGGTAAAACTCCTACAAGATCTCACTGACTTAAATTTTAAGGTTGAAGAGATGAGGATAATTGAAGAAGCTATGGTTGAACAATTAAATGCAAAAGAGCTAGAATGTGAAAGAATAGAACATAAAGCTGTCACTCTAAGGAAAGCACTTGAAAAGTTTAATAATATGATATATCAGTCTAGGAAAATCTCAAAATATTTGAATGATATTATCAAAGCACAAAGATCTCCATTTATGAAGGTTGGACTTGGTTTTGAGGAATATCAAGAAGGTCAAGAGAAAGAAAAGGGGGAGTCAAGATCAAAAGAAATAGATGCATCAAATAAAATGTTTGAAGAAGAATCTAAGATCTATATTGATGAATTGAGAAGTGGAAACATCAATGAGGAAGAAAACAAAGAATCATCAAGGAACAGGTACCAACACAAAAGAAGCAAAGAAAGAATCATGCGACCATATCCTCCAAAGCAATATGAATACTTCTTCCAAGGTTATTGCTTCTCATATAATCATTTTGGTCATAAAGCTATGCGTTTTAGGGTTCATGGTAATAATTATTATAGCCTCAACAAGAGAAATTTCAAGTCACTTGCACTTTCCAAGAATTACAACATCATGTATTTTAATTGCAATAATTTTGGTCATAAAGCTATACATTGTAGGGTTCATGGTAAGAATGATTATGGCCTCAAAAAGAGAAATTTGAAGTCACTTGTACTTTCCAACAACTACAACATCATGTGTTTCAATTGCAATAATTTTGGTCATAAAACTATACATTGTTGGGTTTATGGTAAGAATGATTATAAGAAGGCAATGAATGGTATTTTAAGTGGGTTATGTGAATCAAAATTTGTGAAGGTCATGCACTGCACTTCAACAAAATAAATGTGGGATAAGTTACCAAATACATATGAAGGATATGACAAGGTCAAAATAGCAAAAATTCAAACACATAGGAGGAATCTTGAATAACTGAAGATGAAATATGGGGAAAACATTGCTAGGTATCTACTTCATATTGATGAGATTGTCAACATATTCGTGGACTTGGAGAAAATATTGAGGAATCTAGTATTGCTAAAAAAATATTAAGGTCACTCCCTATGAGGTATGATGCAAAGGTTTCAACAATAGAAGAGATGAAGGATCTCAAAACTTTAGGTATGGATGAGCTACATGGAATACTCACAACCTATGATATGAGGATAGGAAAAGAACAAAAATCCAAATGAGAAGCAACTTTCAAAGCTTCAAATAAGGAAAAATATAAAGTACTCGAATCAAGTGATGAATCAAGCAATGAAGAGGAGGCTAACTTTGTGAGAAGAAATAAGAAGGGTCTAAGAAAACATATAAGTATATAGATTGTGAAATGCTTTAGTTGTGGCAACATTGGTAACTATGTAGCTAATTTTCCACAAATGGAAAATAGTAGTAGTGAAGAGGAAAATGAATACAAGAAAAATAAATAAATAAAATTCTATCATGAAAAGATAAATAGGCATGGTCAAGGCAAGCATTAGTAGAAGATTTTTAAAAAGCACAAGAAAACTTTTTATGTTGAAGAAGAAATAAGTGCTTCCAGTGACAGTGATGAAAGCCTCGCAGATAGTGAAAAAGAAGATATTCTATTTTTTGTCATAGAAGAGAAATAATATGCTCCTTTTTTAAAATTAAGAAGAAGAGAAAGTTTCATAATATGAAAATGAATCCACATTTGACATAATAGAGGAACTTATTTTTGCTCTTGAAGAATTGAAGAGGGTTAAAAAGAAGAATTCAAAATTGAAGGTTCAAGTTCAAGAAGATGGAAAAACAAAGGTAAAACTCCTACAAGATCTCACTGACTTAAAAGGTAAGGTTGAAGAGGCAAGGAGAATTGAAGAAGGTATGGTTGAACAATTAAAGGCAAAAGAGCTAGAATGTGAAAGATTAGAATATAAAGTTGTCACTCTAAGGAAAGTAGTTGAAAAGTTTAATAATATGATATATCAGTTTAGAAAAATCTTAAAATATTTGAATGATATTATCAAAGCACAAAGATCTCCATTTATGAAGGTTGGACTTGGTTTTGAGGAAGATCAAGAACGTCAATAGAAAGAAAAGGGGGAGTCAAGCTCAAAAGAAATAGAAGCATCAAAGAATTTTTTTGAAGAAGAATCTAATACTTGTACTGATAAATTAAGAAGTGGAAACATCAATGAGTAAGAAAACAAAGAATCATCAAGGAACAGGGACCAACACAAAATAAGTAAAGAAAGAATCATGTGACCATATCCTCCAAAGCAAGATGAATACTTCTTCCAGGGTTATTGCTTCTCATGTAATCATTTTGGTCATAAAGTTATACAATTTAGAGTTCATGGTAAGAATGATTATGGCCTCAACAAGAGAAATTTCAAGTCACTTGCACTTTTAAAGAATGACAACATCATGTGTTTCAATTGCAATAATTTTGGTCATAAAGTTATACATTGAGGGTTTATGGTAAGAATGATTATAGCTTCACCAAGGATTCATTTGCACCTTTCAAGGACTACAACATCAGGTGTTACAATTGAAATAATTTTGGGCATAGAGCAAAGTGGTGTAGAACAATTTTTTTGGATATTCCAAAGACAAGAAAGAAAAAGGATGCTCAAAATGTTCAAAGAGGTATGACTTCAAAATTTTGGAAAACAGATTGAAAAATAGGAAGAGCATTGTAATTTGGGAGTAACTTCACTCCCATATCAAAATTAATAAACTCAAGAAAATAAGGTGGTGAGGGGGCTAAGCTAAGTGTTTTATTTTTAGCCCCAAAAGGAGACCTTTGCCATTGATGTCAAAGGGGGAGGAATTTTAGTAAGGGGAAGATATTTGATGGGGAACGAAAAATTAAATCCAACCAAATCTGAATTTTCACGTAGAAAATTTGACACACGCTTTACAAGAAACAAAAATCCCAATGTTCTATTCGTTAACTTGTAAAGGTTACAATTATAGCCCGTAGGCTTTACAACAACTGGCACACAGGCACAGTTCTCTCACTCTCTTTTGCAGATCTCTCACTCTGCAACTCTAGAATATTTCAATCAAGAAATAGATGAAGAGTCATGCAAAAATTTATTTATTATAAAAGGAAATTTTTTCATGTGACTCTTCGTCTATCATGCAAAGAATACAATCAAGAAATAGAAAACGCCTTTGCTTCATCCTTTTATAAATTTTTGCTTGTCTCTTCGTCTATTTTTGTGTGATTCTTCGTCTTCCATCTGGCGGTCCTTCGATTCATTTCTGCCACAACTGTTCATCTTCGTATACTCCATAACTACAATCCGTAACGTCCTCTGTAACTGGCATAACATCTTCCATTAACTATTCGTCTGTGCCTATTTTCACTGCACCTTGGTGCCACATGTTTTTCAGCACTACTATGTGTCATTCTGTAACGGTCCCTAAAAATACCGCCTATCGTGATTTTGTGACGTCTCCTCCTTCTTTCGCATCTTCTTCTCCTCCTGTCACGATATCACAACGTTTTGGCTTCCCTGTGCTCCTTCTCCCTTTTTGTCACGATATCGCGACATGTCGCGATATCACGATGTTTCCTTTCATCGCTACCTTCCTCGCCTTCAGGTCACGATATCGTGATATGTCATGATATCGTGACATATTTCTTTTGAATGCCTCCACTTTTTTGCTCTGGTTACGATTTCGTGACGTGAAATCATGACAATCTCCTTGGCATCTTCTTCCTCTTGCTGCTGGTCACGAAATCGTGACATTCTCATTGGTGTCTTCTCCTGGCTACCCTGCGTCATGATTTCGTGACGGTCACGATTTCGTGACGGTCACGATTTCGTGACATGTCGCAAAATCGTGACAATCTCCTTGGCTCCTCCTCCTGGCTGATCTGCATCATGATTTCACGACGGTCATGATTTCATGACATGTGAAATCACAACATCCTCCATGCCTTCTATTCTCAGTTGCTCAGCGTCATGATTTCGTGACGATCACGATTTCATGACATGTTGCAAAATCATGACATCCTCCATGCCTTCTGCACTCGGTTGCTCTGCGTCACGATTTTGTGACGATCACGATTTCGTGACATGTCACGAAATTGCGACATCCTCCATGGCACTTTCTCTATCCTGCTGCCTGTCATGATTTTGTGACACTATTTTTGTCGCAATTTCACGGCACCAAGGCAAATACTGAGAAATTTTCTTGTAGATGCAAGGTTGTTCGACCGCCATTGGATGCTCCTGCATCAGACACCCAGGATTGATGGAGAAGTGATCTTCACTTCTGTGTTGTTCGATTGCTGCCTCCTGCAACATCTCCAAACGTGCACCTACCTTTGTAGTATGATTTAACTCCATTTCTTGGCCTCTACTTCTCAGTTTATATTCATGCTTTCTGCGTAGCTCCTCTTGCTTCTGCAAATCCATTCTGAGCAGCTCCTCTTGTAGGGCTTGCACTTGCCTCTGCAAAGATCTGAACATCTGAACTGTGAATCCTCAGATCTCATATCCCTCCCACCACCATGGTTTCTTTGCGATGGCATTCTTCTACACTTTCTTCTCACAAGCCCTTCCATAGATCCTAGTGTAACTGCCTCATGTTTGGCGATCTGTTACACACTTAGGAACTTTTGGCTCTGATACCACTTGATGGGGAACAAAAAATTAAATCCAACCAAATCTAAATTTTTATGTAGAAGATTTGACACATGCTTTACAAGAAATAGAAATCCCAATGTTCTATTCATTAACTTATAAAGGTTACAATTATAGCCTGCAAGCTTTACAACAACTGGCACATAGGCACAGTTCTCTCACTCTCTTTTGTAGATCTCTCACTCTGCAACTCTGGAAGGAAAAGCACTCAAGTCGGTCTGAGTGGCCTCTGCCTCGAC
This sequence comes from Wollemia nobilis, assembly GCA_028583015.1. NCBI lineage: Eukaryota > Viridiplantae > Streptophyta > Pinopsida > Araucariales > Araucariaceae > Wollemia > Wollemia nobilis. The sequence continues at coordinate 170,515 of JAQPPZ010000802.1, forward strand.
TCTGCAACTTGACTGTGCAACTCTATGTTTCCAACCCTCGTACATGCCTCTGCTTCATCCTTTTATAAATTTTTGCGTGACTCTTCGTCTATTTTCATGTGACTCTTCGTCTTCTATCTGGCGGTCCTTCGATTCATTTTTGCCATGACTTTTCATCTTTGTCTACTCCATAACTGCAATCTGTAACATCCTCTATAACTAGCGTAACATCTTTCGTTAATTGTTCGTTTGCGCCTATTTTCACTGCACCTTAGTGCCATGTGTTTTTTAGCACTGCCATGTGTCATTCTGTAACGGTCCCTGAAAATACCGCCTATCACGATTTCGCGACGTCTCCTCCTTCTTCCGCATCTTCTCATCCTGTCATGATATCGTGATGTTTTGGCTTCCCTGTGCTCCTTCTCCCTTTTGGTCGCGATATCATGACATGTCGCGATATCGCGATGTTTCCTTTCATCGCTGGCTTCCTCGCCTTCGGGTCGCAATATCGTGACATGTCGCGATATCGTGACATCTTTCCTTCGAAAACCTTTGCTTTTCTGCTCTGGTCATGATTTCACGACATGTCACAAAATCGTAACAATCTCCTTGGCATCTTCTTCCTCTTGTTTTTGGTCGTGATTTTGCGACATGTCGTGAAATCATGACATTCTCATTGGTGTCTTCTCCCGGCTGCCCTGTGTCGCAATTTCATGACGGTCGCGATTTCACGATGGTCATGATTTTGCGACAATCTCCTTGGCTCCTCCTCCTGGCTGATCTGCTTCGCAATTTTGTGACGGTCATGATTTCATGACATTTCACGAAATCGCGACATCCTCCACGCCTTCTATGCCCGACTGCTCTGTGTCGCGATTTCGTGACATGTCATGAAATCATGACATCCTCCACGCCTTATGTTCCCAGCTGCTCTACGTCACGATTTCATGATGGTCATGATTTCATTACATGTCGTGAAATCACGACATCCTCCACAACACTTTCTCTCTCCTGCTGCCAGTTGCGATTTTGCGACACTTTTTTAGTAACGATTTCGTGACACCAAGGCAAATACTGAGAAATTTTCTTGTAGATGCAAGGTTGTTCGGCCGCCACTGGATGCTCCTGCATTAAGATTTCAGTAAGGGGGAGTAGCTTGTTAGGGGGAGAAGTTTGGGAATCCAGTTGCAATCATTTTTTTTGTAAGGGTTGCCATCAATGACAAAGGGGGATATTGTTGGAAATATTAAGCATATTGAGTTGTCATTGATGTCAAAGGGTACATGAGGCATAAATATTTTGATGTCAAAGGTGCATGGTTATTAGGGCAAAAATATTCCCTATGGTTTTGATAGCAACCAATGAACAAAAATTCAAGGCAAGAAGTTATTTTTCTAAGAGAAGGGTTATAATATTTAAAAGTAAACTTGAAATATTATGAAGAAATACAAAAGTTTAAAAGGCTTGGGATTAAATATTGCAAGAAAAGAACAAGTTTTTTTTTGCTTGAAAAAGATTTAAATACCATAAAGGGAGGCAAAAAGTTAAAAGCTATTATTATAATATTTTTTAAAATATTATAATATAAACAAGTGTAAGGTTAAAAGGCACCAATGTAAAATAAAAAAATTAAAAATCAAATACAACGCTGATGTTTCCAAGGAGTAATCGAAATGCATATTTAAATGAGGGCAAATAATTCATTGAGCTAAGGTTTTGAATGTGCGCCAATCGAAATCCATTCACATAAAGTTCATAGAGGTCAAAAGAAAAGAAAGGAGAAGTGTGCACATCGTTTGAGGTAGAGCTAAAATTGAAAACAAATAGAAGATAGTGTGTTCGTAGTTCCATTTGGGTGGCTAGCCCAGTCAGCAGATCTTCCTTGCATTAAGACGTGGGAAAGAAGGAGGTCATGAGGTCAATTCGTAGCGGCTCTATTTTGGTTAAAATTATGGTCAAAGAAATTGCAGAAGATGTTGAAGAGGCTATTTACGTGCTTTAATTTTTGTGTAGGTAGCTAGATGAACTAGTATCCTAGCTTGTGCTAGGACATGGGCAAGCAAGAGGTGGTAGGTTCGATTCGCAGTAGCTGTGTGTTGGTAGGCAAAATTTTGATTAAAATTTATTTTAGGAGTTATAAGGTATGCATCGTGTTTGATTATGTGAGGGAATCATAAGGTGTGTTGGAATGAATTATATTTTACATATTATTTTAAGTCATAAAGTATATAGTGATTAATTGAAAATTGCATTTCAAATATTGTGTAAGGGAGTATAAAGTTAAATTTATTTCGTGCATTAGTAAAGGATATATAAGGTGTATGAGGTTGAATTAAAAGTTATCATTTGTGCATTATGTTATTGGGTGTTATAAGGTATTTTGGGGTGTATTGAAAATTATTTTTATGTATTGTGAAAGTAGGAGTTATAAGGTGTGATTATGGTTTATTTCTTGATTGTATTCTTTGCATGATAGAAAAGGAAAAAATTGAGGGGTTTTTTTCATTAATGAAAGAATTATTTTGGAGACTAAAAAGGAGTTATAAAACATAATTTTCAAGCCTTATTATGCACATATTTTGAGAAGGGTTTTAATGTGGATGATTTGAAAGAGAAATTTACTAACCAGTTTTTGAAGTGGCACAATAAAGAGAAATTCTTTTTGAGATAGGTTTTGGAAGTACATCATCATCAAGGTAGTTTTAGAGATATGTGATTTAACTCTTTATTAAGGAGGTTTTGTTTGATGAAAATATTTTTGATGTCATATGATTGGATAAATAAGGATTGATTGAGTGTGCATTGCTTTGATAGAAATTGGAAATAAAAGTGTAAGGGTTTGAAAGTAAATTTGATGTGCATTAGTGATTGATTGAAGTTGGGAGTAATTGTGAATTATTGTTGAATGAAATTGGAAATATATGTGCTAGGGTTTGAGAATAAAGTTGTGCATTATTGTTGAATGGAATTGAAAATAAAATTGCAAGAGTTATAGATCAGTTTGTGAAGCAAATTTGTGCATTGGTTTTGAGTGATATTGGAAATAAAAGTGGAAGAGGTATAGATCAGATTTGAGACCAAACTTATGCATTGGTTTTGATTGAAATTGAGAATAAATTTATAAGAGGTATAGATCAGTTTTGAGAGCAAATTTATGCATTGGTTTTGATTGAAATCGGGAATAAATTGATAAGAGGTATAGATCATTTTTGAAAGCAAATTTGTGCATCTTCATGATTGATTTTGGGAATAGATGAAAAAGGTAAACTTGTGCATTGTGATTAGTTTTGGAGTTAAGGTGCAAATCAACAATTACCAGGTTAGTATTCAAGTGCTAGACTAGAGCTACTTTTAAAATGAAATAAATGTGATACATGTGAAAGTGACAGACTTAATGAATATGAAGAACATATTGAGCATTTGTTAGTGCATATCATTTTCTATATGTTCAAGAGGTTAAACAAATTTTGGGTAGAATATGTCTAAACTTCTTTAGTTGATGAAAGCACATTGAATATTAGATAAAGCACTTGATGACATCATTATATAGATGAACATTGTTTGTATGCAATAATTGGGAAAAATATGAGTTTTTTTTGTATGCAAGATTTGAAAAAGTTATAAGTAGGTTGGAGTAGATTTGAGCAGGTCTTGGTGAGCAGATTTGAGCAAGCCTTGTGTGTAGGCTTGGATCAGATTTGAGCAAGCCTTGTGTGTAGGTTTGGAGTACATTGAGTAGGTCTTGGTGAGTATATTTGATCAAGCCTTATGTGTAGGCTTGGAGTAGATTTGAGCAAGTTTTGATGACCACATTTGAGCAAGCCTTGTGTGTAGGTTTGGAGCAGATTTGAGTAGGTTTTGATGAGCATATTTGAGCAAGCCTTGTGTGTAATATTGGAGCATATTTGAGGAGGTTTTGATGAGCATATTTGAGCAAGCCTTATGTGTAGGCTTGGAGTATATTTGAGAAGGTTTTGATGAGCAGATTTGAGCAAGACTTGTGTGCAGGTTTAGAGTAGATTTGATTAGGTTTTGGTGAGAATATTTGAGAAAGCCTTGTGTGTAGGTTTGGAGAAGTTTTGAGCAAGATTTAGAGCAAACTAGAGCAAATGGGATTAGTGTCTCCTATGGATAGAGGTCCATGAACCAATGTAAAGGGGATTGGTGTCTCCTATGGATAGAGGTCGATGAACCAGAGCAAAGGAGATTGGTGTCTCCTATGGATAGAGATCCACAAACCAAAGCAAATGGGATTGATGTCTCCTGTGGATAGAGGTCCATAAATTAGATGAAAGGAGATTGGTGTCTCCTATGGAGTGGTATCCACAAAACCAGAAGCAGAGAGGATTGTTGTCTCCTATGGAGTGGTGTCTAGAAAACCTAAAGTAGAGGGAATTGGTGTCTCCTGTGGAGTGGTATCCACAAAACTAGATCTGACGAGATTGGTATCTCCTATGGAGTGGTGTCCATGAACTTGAGAGGGGATTGGTGTCTCCTTTGGGTTTTTGCCCTTAAACATTGTAATAGAGAATTGGTTTCCAAGAGATTTTTTGAGAAAATTTATAAGAAATATTTTCTCCATGGATGTAGCCCACATTGGGTGAACCATGTTAAATTTGTGTCTCTTATGTGTGTGATGATCTATGCATTGTCTAATTATTGCAATTGATAATATTGGATAATATAGATTTGGAAAGAAAAGTAAAAAGTTTTATCTTATACTATTCACCCCTCCTCTAAGTATAAGCTTGTGTTCTTCAATCACTCTCAAAATAGGGACATCCAAAGCTGAATCACCTTGCTCACTAGCTAAACCGTTCAAAACACCTCCTAGAATGAAATTTATTAAATCCAAATGAGGCTCAAAAGAATACATTGTGACACTACTAGCACCATGACTAGATGTGATCAAAGGGTCACCTTGAGGCTTACTAGTCCAAAGATCTCCATCTGATCCTACTTACCTTGAGTATTACTGGTCCTAGATATCTTCATATGACCTTGCTCACCTTGAATGTTACTATCCCTAGATGTATCCATTTGATCCAATAAATATTGATTGTGGTTCCTCCACTGCGGTAGCCACATCAAAAACCCTTGATAAAAACCACCTATAAAATTTTAATCAATATCCTTGACAACAACCGTAATAGTTCCACTGTTGCCTATGAAATTTTAATAAAAATTCTTACCAATAGTTGTTGTTTCATCACCACATGTAAAATTTTAATTAATAATGCTTTCCAATAGCTACCTATAAAATTTTAATCAAAATCATTACCAATAGTTGCCATGGTTTCGCTGCCACCTGTGAAATTTTAATCAAAACCCTTGCCAATAGTTATCGTTCCATCATCGCCTGTAAAATTTTAATAAAAACCCTTGCCAAAAACCATAGTGATTCCATCGTCATTTGTGAAATTTTAATAAAACCCTTGCCAACAACTTCGGTTCCATCACCACCTCAAAGAAATAACAAAAAATTCAAATATTTAGGGTAAAGTTCAGGTTTTTATGAAGGGCCCCGATCCCCTCATACTGAGTGGGGTTGGAAAAAATGTTTAGGATAAAGAAAATACAATTAAAGTAAGTTTTTAGCCTTTTTTTCCATAGTTTTATAAGTAAAGAAAATTTATCTTTATACACATTCAACCTTAGACATCCCAAAAGTAATACCAAGAGTAGCAAAGTCATAGTTGGACAATAATTCTAATAATAAAATTGGAACATTACAATTGTTTTACAAAAACACTCTAAAACCATTTATAATTAATACTTTATCTAATGTTAATTAATCTTAAACCAAATAATGTGGAAACATATACATTGTATTACATATTGACTTAAAAAACACATACAAATTTTACACAAGTATAAGTGCATATGCACAACTCAATTACTCTATTAAATTAACTATATTCCAAATATAGGTATTACTGTTTAATTCCATACACTTCAATCTAACTCTAAATAATACATAATCCATCCATGGAATGAATGGATAAATTAACTAGTGGAAGACATATAAAACTTACATTCATTACAATAAATTTTTTAAACTAAGAAATTAAAATTTTTATTTTAAAATATATCTTTCTAATTTCTAATTTGTTTTTATTTTTTTAATTACCTCTCTTTTCAATTGTCTTTTTATTTTTATAATTACTTTTTATTTTTAAATTTTATTTTTAAAATTATATTTTTATTTTTCAACATCTATTTTCCTCTCATAAAAATATTATATACCTTTTATAACAAAAGCATTAGCTTCTCTTACACTTAACCCTTCTTTTAATAAGAGGAATCCATCACCCTTAGAGGCTTTGCATTAGCTGCTTATATTTTCTTGTGTTTATTATTGTTTGGGGGGGGTGTTTCATGACCTCCATGTAAATAATATATAGTCTAAGACTTTAATATGTTATAAAACTTATTATTTATTTAAATAAAATTTAAAAGTAAAAAAAAAAACTATATTTTTATATTTAAAAATAATTTTGATTGCATTTTTTCAATTGAGGATGAAAGGCAGATGTAGGTGTAGTGTGAGAGGTTGTGGGAGATGGAATGTAGATATCTTAGTTCAATGAGCCTCGGTGGAGCTATAATTCTAATCCAAATTTTTACTGGAAGAAAGTTTGGGATGAGAGGATTGCTGCAAAACGGTTTGAGATAGCTTTGATTGCTCAAGTTGTGTTGGTTCCTATTGGTATTAGCATTAATTTTACTCCACATATTTCTATTGGTGATGGGTCTTTCACTGTTTTGTTAGTTGTCGGCTTAGCTGCAAACCTAGTAAGACTCATGAGCTCTTCTCTTCAGTTTTTCTTTTCCAAACTCTATCTTGGAGTCTTGGTCCTTCTATTGAAAAAGTTTCCATTCTCATGATGTCTCCTTATAAGTAGTCATGAGACGAGATTCTCTCTCCTATTTTGGTGATGCATGCAAATGAGCTTTTGGCCACATGTGATGAGATTAAAGGGGACTGTGATTAGTTGGAGGAGGATCAACCCTTGAATTCTGAGCTAGATCATAAAAGGGATGAATTTTCTATTTTTTCTCTTTGAGAAAGGTATTTATAGAGAAAGAGTTTCAAATGTGGGTGTTGAGGTTTAAGCCTCAACTAAGGGTGTTGAGATCTATGTGGACCAAGTATTGACTACTAAGTTGGAGCCATGTTCTTCTCTTATTATTAACACTCAAGGTGGTGTTGATAGGTCGAATATATTTTTTGCTTATCCTCTGGTGGGCCCTTCTAGGGCCTCTATTTCTTGCCCTCTTGTGGAGAAATATTCAGCTACGACTATTTCCCATCAAGATAACAAATTTATTCTGGATTGCTTGTTTCAAATTGATCCTATGCATAGATCATTGTTTGTGCCTTTGGATATTTTAAAGCTTACTATGGGAGAGGGAGAGACATCCTTGTTAGAAAATTATTGGGGAACTCCAAACTATATTTGGACTCGATTAGAAGATGGGTAGTTTTGAAGTGGTCTCCTAAAATATTAGATGCACTTAGTTTCTCTTCTTTCTAATTAAACTTTCTCTTCTGGATAATTTCAAACACATTTAGTGGGGAGGCCTATGGTTTTTTGGGCAAAGGAATCTCTTCCTTCATAAATGGGGAACAAATTTTGGTCCAAACACCTAGAAGATCGACACTGCTCCTATTTGTCTAAGACTCCCTGGCCTTCCTCTTCACTTTTGGCATGAAGTTGTTCTAAGAGGTATAGCAAAAATGTTGGCTAGTCAAAATTGACCTGATGACTAGAGCTAGATCTTGGATGGTCTTTTCTCGTATGTGTGTGGTAGTTGATTTAGATGCAAAGCTTCCTAGTAAGGTTGAATTACTTTTGGATGTAGGATCTAGGACCCAACCAACTATCTAGAGTAGATCACTATTTTGTTCTAAGTGTAATATTTATGGACACAAGTTTTCTCAAAGAAAGTCTATTCCAGTTGCTCCTTAGAAGGATCATCTTTATGACAAAGACATGACAAAATCTAAACCACAGGTGATTCAAGTTGAGCAGGATCCTCCTACTTTTGATGGGGGTCTATCGAATATTTCTTCTTCGATGAGCTCTAAGAAGGTTGTGTTGAGGAAGGATGCAAAACCGCTTCTTGGAAATTCTTTCAAGTGCTTGGTAATAAGTGAGGATATGCTTGACTAGACAATGTTTTTGGGTGCTTTCGATTTATCTAATTTTCATATGACAAAGCAACCTCTCTTCATCTCCTGGACTAGTTACGACGGGACAAGCTAAATAAAATCTCTATCTCGGTGGTAAGGGGAAACCCCCTTTCATCAAGACCATTTTTTTAAAATTGAAACGATGGATCATCAGACATCTCTTAACAAGATTTCCAGCTAAAATGTTGGAGGACGTAGATGCCAGAAATTTCTTTGATATGGCAGGCTTTCCCTCAAATTTTCAAATTCAAATGAAGACAGATAGTCTTGAGATTTTTTGAATTTGAAATCCAAACCATTAATGATATATTTATTTTCCCTATTCTCCTCGATTGGAATGATCTCTTCCACCTTGTTCCTTAATCCTTTTGATCCCTTTTATTTCTTCATGTGCCTTTTAACCTTTTCTATGGAGAACCTTATTTATGTTTTGTTTTGAGATGTCCTCAACTCCTTGATGTGAAAGTTCAAAATCCCCCTCAAACTCTCTTTTCTACCTAGTACCACATACATATATATAATATCTTGATTATCTGATTGTTTAGGTGTTTAATGACCTTGTAAAACTTATCGTATATTCAAAAACGGCTTTTGATTGTTTGGTTGCTTAGATTTTAAGGACGTGATACACTTATGTTTTAAATAATTTTTTTTTTTAATTAATAAAACAAGTATCTCAAAAATAATTGTGCGTCAAAATATTTTAAAATATTTTAAGTAATTATTCTTTAATTAAATAAAGAATGGATTCTGTTTAACCAATTCTGTAAAGGCAAATTAGAAGCCAAGCCAACATAGTAGTAACTCACATACGGTAGCGATGATTACGGGGAAATTGCAAACAAATTACGGTTCCTTAGCGACGACGAGGACCGACAAAGAAATCTTGAGCCAATAAAATACAGTGACGAAGACACGAAGCCTGTCACAAATCAAGGCGACCGATATAATCGAGATTTATACTTCCATAGTAGAGATGCTTTCCAATCTTCAATCCCGTGGTTATCATGACAAGATCTGGATCCGAGTAAAGGGCGAGAGGATCACCATTTTCATTCACCGCCAAAACGCTTGTTTCTTTGACGGTGATCGCAGACATCAGTCGTGGCACCGCCATTGACATCACCGCAGCAACGTGCCTCAAAAACCCATATTTTATCACGATTCTCCCAAACGGGCTCCAACTCTGTAGAAAACAACAATTTAAAATTCTGAGAAGGAAAATTTAAATACCTTTCTCAATTTCAAAGAGGATATGAAACTAGTAGGTATGGAAAATTTAAATACCGTTCGTTATTATATTGTATTTCTCTTCCGATTAAAAAATAACAAAACAATACAAAAAGCCTCTCCGTCCAATATATACCCCCTCCTAGGGAAGTATATACTTCCCTCCTGTTTTTTATAGAGATGTCTTAAGATGTCCTAGGATATACATAATTGTCTTTAGCTTTAGCTATGCAATCACTATCGCCTAAATCGAAACAAATCATACAACCACTTGAATTATAATTATTGGAAAAACTTATTATTATTAACTGCATAGTGGAATATTTGTTCACCGTTGGAAGTGCAATCCAAAAGGTGCCCTCCCCGTCGTATCGAACATTATCTGGAAAGGCAGGGAGTCCATCAATGAAAGATTCCACAGAGCCTTCCTTGGGCCCTTGCAACCAGTATTTCCGACACCGATACCTGAATTTATAAAAATCTTCAGTCTTACTTTCAAAGAAAAGCAAGCAAGTTTTTAAATATGAAAGTTAATTCTCCTTATGAAAGGGTATATAATAAAAATTAGCTGGGATAAGAAAAAATGAAAGGATTAACAACCCTTCGAGCTATCACACAAGAGAAGAGAAATGAAAGGATTAAGTGTCCGTGTTTACATTGGAGTTTCGCAGAAAACGAGGAAATCTTGTTTGGCAGAGAGAGCCACTCCGTTGGGAAAGTAGAGATCTTTGAGCAGAACGGTGGTGGCTTTGGTGGCGGGATCGTATTTGAGCAGGCGGCCATTAGGCCGATACTCGTAGAAGTCCAATTCGTTTAGGTGGTAGCCGTATTTGTGGGTCGCATCTGTGAAATAAACTGTGCCCTCCTTGCTCACATCGACCCCGTTTGCAAACCTTCCATGACATCAACTTCCAAATGTTCAGATTTGAAAACAGGACAGACAAACATTAAAAATTACACAAGATAAAAACATGGAACTATGTATAGTTATGCATTCAGTAACGGAAATCCAGAAAAAGGAACATAGTAGACAGTTAATTTTAATCTAAGAATATGTTTTTGTTTTTTTAGTAGGGTTTTGAAAGAGATTCAGGTAAATAGTGAAAAGTAAAAGAAATTAAGTTTTTTTAATTTATTGGTAGATTGAAACATTTGGTCTCTAACGGCAACTAACATGGGATGAACAGATTTATAACTCCATTATAAACTATAATTGATGATAACTCATAAAAAAAACATGAACCACTGAGGCAAAAATTAGTATGGAGAAGTACTCACTTATATTTCACTCCATTTGCTTCGTTCGATAATACCTCCAGGTTCCCACGAGTGACGTTAAGCAGACCCTGCAAAACATCAACACAAACGAAAAACCCCATTAGTTCAAAATTTCATTTTAGATGAAAGACCTTCATACCTGAGTTTAGAAGAAAGGAGAGAAAAGGAAGCCAACCTGAGCAGGGTCACACACTAATAACTCGCCATGGAGACCCAGAGTAACACCAAGAGGGCTGCCCCCAACGTAAGTCCAGTTCTCAACATGAACATCAAAGTCATTAATGAAGGAGATTTTCTTAACCCATCCATCCGCACAGGCCGTGTACAAATTGCCATCAGAATCGACCGCCAGATCTTCTGGGCCTCGAAGCATCCCAAGTGCAAGTTTGAAGGCAGATTGAAGCTTTTTGTTGGGAGCGAAGACCCCAACTGTTTGAGGAAGAGGGGGAAGCTCAATGGGGAGTGGGTCTATTGGAGATATGCTCAACAGAACTTTCCAACCTGCAGCAGCAGCAACGCATAATATACCAATAACTATTGCTCTCCATGGCGTTGCCATTTTTCTCTCAATTCCAATGCAGTGCAACGATAATCAAAACGTTGTTAAAATGGGATATGTAGTAGGTAGTGGATGCATATAAAAAATATATTTTATATATAAATGTGTAAGAAAATCAAGTATTCAAGGTGCGAAAATATTTGTATTGAGTAGCGGATGAAGACATCCTACTTAAATACTTAAAGTATAAACAAAAAACATACATATATATGTTATTGGTGTATTCATATACAAAACAGATTGTGCATAATGGACACCAAAAATTATGAATATGATATATATTTCTTTTCTAATGATTGGGACCTTCTAGATTTGCCTATACAAAGTCTAAATATACCCTTACTAATAAGTTGAAGCAATAAATATATAAAAACCTATTAATATTTCCATGAAATGTTGTAACCAATATGACATTCAGAAAGGAGCAATGTAAGAATTATATAAATAATTTCCTGAAAGAAATCGGCATGTAAGAAACTGGGAGTGGGAATAAATATATTTGTGGCCTGCTGTCATTTGACTCTTTGTTTCCGATGCTCTTCATATTATCAACGTACGTCAACGTTGTTACCAAATAATAATAACTTTTTGAAATTATTAAAAGCAAGATTTTGTTTGCATTCAACGTGGTTCTTGGTTCTAAATTAGCAGTTCGTTTTATGTCTTATATGGAGAAGTAATTTAAAAGATACATTTAGGAATTTTTTTTATTGAAACTAATAATTATATTTGATAAAAAAAATAAGAGAGGTTATAATAAAAAGAAGTTGGAAGCAAAACCAGTCTTTAAAAGGGTGACTAAACAGAATAACTAAACAAATAGAGTCACTCCAAAGGAGACCGAACACACTGACAAAACAACCTAATTCTAGAACCCCCTCAACCTGCTAAGCTAAGCCGAGGCCTCAAAGAAACAAAGGGACCTTAAGGTAGAAGGAGGTTAGGTGAAACCATGTTTACAGTGCACGGAACGTCGCGGCAGAATCTAACAAGATTTATCAAGTATGTCAACTCATGAGTCAACTTGAAAGCCTGCCAACAGTAAAAAATAATGTAATCTTTTCATGAAGATAAATTGACTAGAAATTAAATCTTCAAAATAAATAACAAGATTCCTAACTTTTCCAAAATAATCAAAGTTAAAACAAAAAAAATAACACAAAAAAATTCCACAGAACAGGCCAACCAATTTTATCTCAAAAAAATCATCTACGATCTAAATTTTTTTTCAAAAACGTTAAAGAAGGTTAAATCTCATAATCATATGAAAGCCGCCCACGTAAGGTCGAATCTCATCGAACTAAAAGACAAAGTACCGACATTTATCGAACGATAGCAGAAGCGGGGTTCACTTTCTATGAATGAGAACATCCGATGGAAATCAGGTTAAAAATCTGTGGAAAATGCAACCCTATGGCAATCCCTTTGCCTCTGTTTTGTTTCCCGTGTAAGGAAAAAATAAAATACAACTTATATAATATAATATAATATAATATAATATGTTGGCAGAGACAAATGGTATCCATAATTTATAATACACAATTCCAATTTTTTCATTTTGACAATGATGACATCATTGTAGGACATCCAAATGCTGGTTTTTACAATTCACAATAAGTATTTGGTTAATGAAATGAAATGAAAGATTTTAATTATGTCCGTGAGACCCAAATATGGTCTATGGGACCTCAAATATGGAAGTACAATTACTCAAATCATATCATATGATCTTTAATATCTTTGAGAAGGTTGTTCCTTCTCTGCTGATTTGTGTTAGCAATTTTCCAACTTTTTTTATTTTACTGTCTTCAAATAAATCTGTAATAAACTCGTTCCCAAGTGTTTCTTTGTATTTGTCACGAATATCTGAAAAACTCGGGCATTTATAGATGAAGTGTTCCTCTGTCTCTAATGCCCCTGTGCTGCATAGAGTATATATCCTTTCTTCCCATTGTTCTTTGGGCATTGTCTATCTCCTTGTTTCACATCTAAGCCTATGAGAGCTATTCCTTATCTGAGCAATGAGTATTTTTTCCTTCCACTTGATTTCAGCGCCTATATACGCTTTTTCCTTGTGGTCATACGTTGGATTAAAATTTGCAATATAATATTGTCTTTTCCTGCTTGTGGTCATACGTTGGATTAAAATTTGCAATATAATATTGTCTTTTCCTGCTTGCATTTTTCCACATTCCACTTCTGAACTTTTCATTCACATAATTTTTTGTCTTTGTTGACATTTGGGCATTCATTTATGTTGATTTCCCAACGTTTCATCCATTTTTTATTTTTGTTTCATCCATGCATTCTTTTGCCTATGCAAATCTTCGTCCCTAGCTGCTCTAGGCCATATATCATTTGTCATGTTTTTTATTTTTTTCAAGTAACATAACAACTTGGTCATAGCAATTGCTTCTAAAGGGAACATTCCAGTTTCAGCTAGAATAATTTCATAAGGGGTTGTGGCCTTAATTTTGAGAAAGTTTGTGATTAGATATTTTTGAGTCCTTTCTATTTGCCTCCATTTTGCATTTTTTGTGCCACTAGCCCACACCTCACAACCATACAACAGAACCGGTGTAACAAGTAGGCCAAATAAGACCTTGGTGGTCTTCCAGTCCCACAACTCGGCATTCTTACACCTATTTTGAAGTGCATCTAGTGCTCTCCAGCCACTTTGAGTTCTTTTCATCCTACATGTATTCCAATTAAGTTCGTCATGAAATTATATGCCCAGGTATTTGTATTCTACTACTACATCAAGCGGTTCTCCTGCAAACTGGAATTTGAGTTGTTGCTTCTTCTTTTTTGCTGAAAAAATCATAATTTTTGTTTTGCTCATGTTCACCTGCATCCCAAATTCTTTACAAAATATTTCTAGAGCTTGAAGGTGATCTTCTAGATCTTTGTCTATTTTGGCCACAATAATTACATCATCTGCATACATGAGGAGTTTTACCACATATTTGGCTAAATGCACACCCTCTCGCCCAAATTTGTTTATCCATTCTTCTAACTTGTCAATGTACAGCCCAAATAAGGTCGAAGATAGAGGGCAACCTTGTTTGACACCTATGTCACTACCAAAAAATTCAGATAACCCTTCCTGTGTTCTGATTCTAGCCTTTACATGCTCATATAGTCTATGAACTGTTGCCCTGTAGTGAATTAGAACTTCTAGCTCTTCCATTATGCTCCATAATTTTTTCCTTAGCACTATGTCAAATGCCTTTTTGAATCCTACAAAATAGCAAAAAGCCTCCTATTTTTTGTTCCATATTTTTTCCACTATGTGTTTGAGCATGATACAGTGATCAATAGTTGAGTGATTGGGCCTAAAACCTGCTTGCCCCTTTGCTCTCTTTCCCTTTTCTTCTGCCCATATGCTGATCCTACACTCTATCATACTCCCAAACAACTTTGCAAAGAGAGGGTTGATCATGATAGTTCGATAGTTTGAGGGATTATTTACATCTCCACTTTTAAACAAAGGAATGGTCAAGCTAGTTGTCCACTCGATAGGGAAGCCATTTTGTATGACCTCATTGAATTTTTTTTGATTTGCGGTGCCAAGATATCTACTCCCATTTTATATGCTCTGCTTGAAGATTGTCTATGTCACGGGCTTTACCAGTTGCTAACTATTTTATCCCTTGAATAATGTCTTCAATTGTGAAAAGTTCTTTCTTGACAATGATAGTAGGGGGTGTCTCCTGCTTGTTACTACGCTGATACAGTTGTTTTGAATACTCCAACCACTGATTAACTGTTATGTTATTTTTAGTTTGCATCCTTTTCACGCTTAGTTCCTTCCAAAATTTATTTGGTTCATGCTTCCTTAAATAAATCAATTCTTTCCTCCTTGTTCTAGTGTATTCTTCTTTTTTTGCCCTTACAAGTTTCTCATATGCTTTTTTGTTTGCTCTTGTTTTACCCGTTGGTTCCTTTAGTAATCTTCGCATTTTTTTGCAATCTTCATCGAACCATGGGTTGGTTGGGAAGCTATTCCTTTCTTTATTTTTAGGTTTCGCTCTCTTGCATTTGTTTAGAGCTTCTTGAATAACTTGCATTAACCATTCACTCTTAGTGTAATCTCTATTGTTGTGATGTAGTTCTTCCCTTTCCTGTAACTTATTATTTAATACTGTTCTAAAATTTTGTCGATTTTTATCTGTTAAGAGAATTTTTCCCTTGTGAGGATATTTATTTTGATTGCCTTGCAAGTGTTTTTCCCTTGGTTTGTCTCCATGCATTCGAAGTTTCATAACAATTGGGTTGTGATCTGACTTAAGTTCCACTAGAGAATCTTCCACTTTTAGCTCCTATATTTTTTGTATGTAATTCTGTGAGCATATTACATAGTCTATTACACTTTGTCCCTTATATGTTTTGCATGTATACTTTCATGAATTTTTCCATTTGTTCATCCCATTGCAAATAATCAAATTGTATATGCTGCAAAGACCTAACAACTCTTCTCCATATTACGTGATAGCCCCATGCTCATCTTCTGAAGTCCTGGTCCACTGTTGATTTTCCTCTTCTGGCATCCAAAGAGGATTAATCTCAATATCTTCATTACCTTTTAGAATGTTAGCTTGCTTATTTGATGTCCTTGCATTGAAATCTCCAATTAATATAATCTCCCCCAACTTACTGTATATTGAAATGTCTCTTTTTAGGGAGGAGTATGGGTCTTCTCTGTTAAGGTCATGTTTCTTATAGAATTTAGAATTCTTAGGAGCAAAATAACATGCTGCTATGCTAATAACTGACTTATTTTCTAGGATCTTTATCCGGATGTATTGTTTGTTTTCATCTTGTTTTTCAATTTTAATGACCCTATCCCATTCCTCTTTTATTAAAACCATAATACCCCCATACCCTTTGCCATTTTTCGTTGCTTTATTCCATATTGCTATTTTATTGTATCCCACAAATTTTGGAGTCCTACATCCATCGTGTTCATGTGTTTCTATCAATATGATTATATCTTTGTCTCTAGCAATGGGCCCTAACCCGGGTCCTCTTCTCCAAGGAAAACCTTTACAATTCCAACTTACCATTGTAATATGATCCCGGATGAGCCATACTCCCTATTTATTTTGGATTTGTTTAGATGTGATGTATGCCTTTCCATTTCTTAAATATGCCTGTTTCCCTTCATTCCTTGCTGCCCTCACCTTTTTCCATTCCTTATTTCTTTCTTCCTGCTGTAAAAATGTTAGGTCATTATCTAAATAAAATTGTGACCCTCTCAGCATGCCTCTATTTTTAAGTAACCTTATTTTATCCTCGTAGCTCATCAATGTGACCCGAATATGTCTATCTTTGCCTCCTTCTCTCAGCCTGCCAATTCTGCTTACTTTTTTTATCTAACCCTTCCATTGTAATCGATCTGACAAGAAGTCCCTAGTTAAACGATTTGTGTCTTCCCTGTCCCCATAATCTTTCAACCCTTTGATGATTATATTTGTTAATTTCTCATGTCTTTCTTTCTCTTTTGTTATTTGAATTTTTACTTGCTTCTCTATCAACTCTTTTTGTTGATTGAATGGTTCTTTTACTACTTGAGACCATGTCTTTGCCTTTGCTAATTCATTTTGTAGCTCATTTTCTCTTGTTTCAATGTTTTGGAGTGTTTTCTGTACCTCTTTTATTTGATTTGCATTTGTTTTTTCCACCTCTATTGCATCATTGATTTGGGGATGGATGGCTTGTTTGAGGACATTCCATTAACATTGACCCATGTTTGCAAGGTTTTGTAGCTTTGACACTTGCTCCTTGAGTTGGTTGTTTTCTTTTTCCAGCCTCCAAATGGTGTTTATAACCTCATCTAATTTAGTTTCTCTTAGTTTCTCCCTCATTTCCATGCTTTCAAGTTTCTCTTTCATCTTCATTAGCTTTCATCTTCATCTTATGTAGAATAATTTGAAAAAATAAAATACACTAAATTTTAAATTTTAAATTTTAAATTTTAAATAATAAAAAAATTAATTTATAATAATATTAATTATTTTTAATAAATATAATATTGGGGGGCGGAGGTCCAAGGTTCAAATCTCGGGCATCGTTGGACTGAACGCTTGTCCCTTTCCCGGTGCTTTCAATGGCATAAAAGGTTTAAAATAATTGTGGCATT
The DNA here is from genome assembly GCA_028583015.1 of Wollemia nobilis. NCBI lineage: Eukaryota > Viridiplantae > Streptophyta > Pinopsida > Araucariales > Araucariaceae > Wollemia > Wollemia nobilis. Next base: position 187,900 of record JAQPPZ010000802.1, read on the forward strand.
GTGGTTATAGGGGCGGACTGCGTGAAAATCTGTGTGGCGGCTTCTGGGACAGACAACGCAGAATACTGTGGTGGAATCTGGACAGCATGCCCGGATTCGTGGCGGCTACCGATTCCACCATGTAAATTCAAAAATAAAATAAAAAATAAAATAAAATAAAATAAATAAAATATTAAAATATAAGTTATATTTTTTAGTTTTAATTGTATTATTAATAAATTATATTGTAGTTATAATATTTGTTTGTTTTATTATAGACATATATCATTATATTGTATATAATTTAAGTGTATAAGCACAACTTAAATATTAGATTGAATTACTAATTATTATGATAAATTTTGTTGTAATTCAATATCACATTATAATTATTTTTACTTCCATTCAATTCCATACACTTCAATTCAACTCTAAATACTCTATAATTTACCCAAGTGTTGTAGGTGAGTTGGAGAGGAGAGGACAATCCTCCAAGGGAGGTCCCAGGTTCAAATCTCCACCCTACCAAAAAGCTGAATTGAATATCCAAAATCCAATTGATAATGTTGGTGCGGGCAGGGTCATGTGCGGCCCCCGGGTAACTTTGATGGTGTAGAACCCTTTGTTCTTGGTCTCTCATACCAGGGTCGGGTGCGGCCCCCGGGTGACTTTGACAGTGTAGAACCCCCTGTTCTTGGTCTCTCATACCAAGGCATCTCCGCAAGGGGTTTTTCGCTAAAAAAAAAAAAAAATACTATATAATTTGTGTAATCCACCATAAGATGAATGAACCAATTAGTTAGTGAGAGACACACAAAATTATAAACTTATTATAATAACTTTTTAAATTAACAAATCATACTTTTTACAAATATATATTTTTAATTTTTAATCTATTTTTATGTTTTAAAATACTTTCTCCTTTCAATTATATTCTTATTTTTAAATTTATTTTTTTGTTTTTAAACTAATAATTTTAATAAATTTATTTTTTTTAATTAGTATCTCATACATATTTTTTTTTTTACATAAAAGCATTAGTTTATATGACCCTTCTTATAATCACACATAAACCCACTAGCCTTAATGGCTTTGCACTAGCTGCTTACATTTTCTTATATGTATTATTGTTTGGGGTGTTTTATAATATGTTGTAAAACTTATTACATATTCAAAAATAGTTTTTGAAATAGTTTTTTATTGTTTGTTTGTTTAAATGTTTTATGATCTTCATTTAAATTTATTTTTTTATTATTTAATTGTTTAAAATTTACTCTTTTAATGTATTAACTGATTTGATATATTTATGTTTTAAATAATTTTAATTTTTAATTAATTAAATAATTGTTTTAAAAATTAATAAGATTATGTTTCAATAGTTAAAAGTATGGATAACCTAGTTCATACTAAAATTCAAATATCAACAACATCAAATAACAACAATCTATATAAATTAATGTAAAAAAAAAAAAAACTTTCTCTCAAAAACCATTATTTAAAAAATAATTGATGTAAAAAACAAACCTTTAAAAAAAAAACAATTATTTTAAAAACAATTGTCAGTCTAAATGATTTAATTTATTTATTTCACTAATTAATTAAAGAGCTCTTTTATCAATGAACCAGGTTTTGATGGCTGAGATATATAAAGTAATTAACTAATACCAAAGTTAAAAATGGTACCAAATAGACTACGAAAAGGAGAAAAATAAATAAATAAATAAATAACAGTTCTAAAAATAATCGTCTGTTAAAACAGATTCCATAAAGTCAAATTAAAAGACAACCCAAATTAGTAATTAACATAAGGTTCCTTAGCGACGACAAAGAAAATCTTGAGCCAGTAAAATACAGTGATAAAGACACGAAGCCTTTCACAGATCAAGGCGACCGATATAATCGAGATGAATACTTCCATAGTAGAGATGCTTTCCAATCTTCAATCCCGTGGTTATCATGAAAAGATCTGGATCAGAGTAAAGAGCGAGGGGATCGCCATTTTCATTCACCGCCAAAATGCTTGCTTCTTTGACGGAGGTTGCATACATCAGTCGTGGCACTGCCATTGACATCACCACAACAACGTGCCTCAAAAACCGATATTTTACCACGAATCTCCCAAACGGGCTCCAACTCTGTAGAAAACAACAATTTAAAATTCTGAGAAGGAAAATTCAAATCCCTTTTTTGATTTTCGAAGAAGATATGAAACTCCTTTAAACATTTCACAACAGGTATTGTTAGATGTAGAAAACAACAATTTAAAATTCCAAGGAAAATTCAACTTAACTCAAAACACCTTTTTAATTTTCAAAGAATTGGGATTAGGGTTATACATAAGGGCATGTATTTATAAAAATTTGGAGCGAATAATATCGAAACCTATAAAAGATTGTTAATATTGGAAATTTAAATTTAATTAATTAAATTATCCACCCTAAAAGATTTGCACCCAATTTTTTTTAATAAACCCTGGATTTCAAATATTAATCCTAATTTTAATTTAACGACTATGCATAAATCTTTTAAAAAATTTACTGTGAGAGGGATGGATAGATGTTAGATATGTCCTAGGATATACATAGATGTCTTTAGATATGGAAAAACTATCGCCTAAATCGCAACAAAACTTCCAACTACCCGATTTATTATTATTAAGTGCAGGGGAGAATATTTGTTTACCGTTGGAAGTGCGATCCAGAAAGTGCCCTCCCCGTCGTATCGGATGTTGTCGGGACAGCCAGGAAGTCCGTCGACGAAAGATTCCACGGAACCTTTCTTCGGCCCTTTCAACCAGTATTTTTGACACCGATAACTAAATTTTGCAAAAATATTCAGTCATACTTTCAATGAAAAGCAATAAAGTTTTTCTAATATAGAAGGTAGTTCTCCTTTTGAAAGGGTATAGAATAAAAGTTACGTAGGAAAAGAAAAATGTCAGGATTAGCTTCAAGATTTACAACCACTCGAGCTATCAACATAGGAGAGAAATTAAGGGATTAAGTTTCCGAGTTTACATTGAAGTTTCGCAGAAAACGAGGAAATCTTGTTTGGCAGAGAGAGCCACTCCGTTGGGAAAGTAGAGATCTTTGAGCAGAACGGTGGTGGCTTTGGTGGCTGGATCGTATTTGAGCAGGCGGCCATTAGGCCGATACTCGTAGATGTCCAATTCGTGGATGTGGTAGTCGTATTTGTGGGTCGCATCTGTGAAATAAACTGTGCCCTCATTGCTCACATCCACCCCGTCTGCAAGCCTTCCATGACATCAATTTCCAAATGTTCAGATTTGGAAACAGGACAGACAAACATTAACAATTACAGAAAATAATAACATGGAACCATGTATAGATATATATTGAATAACGGAAATTCACGTATAGGAACGGAGTAGACAGCTAATTTTAATCTAAGAAGGTGTTATTAATATGTACATATATTGTTATTTAGGAAGAAAGATATTAATTGTTTGCAATTTTATATTAAAAATATTATTTATTTAATATATGATTATTTAAAATATATTAATTTTTTTTAAGTTAAGTCTTAAACTTATTTACGTTTTAAAAAATTTAATAAAATATTAAACACTCATTGTGAAGAATTCAAAAGTTCCACTTTCTAAACACTTACAAAATTTTCATATAAATAAATTTACATTAAAAATCTATTGAAAACTAAAATTTACAATTTTATTATATTTTACATTTAATTTTTTTATATAAAAATTAAATTTTAATTGTTATAAATAATAAATTCACTAGATAGATTAACAAATTATATTCTCATAAAACAAAATTATTTTTATATCTAAAAATATATCATTTATAAAAAACATTTTATGTATTAATGAACACCCTCCAAATCAGATAACATATTACATCCACTCACTAGATCTTGAGCTCTGTCCAAAATATTATGAGCTGATGCTTTTGTTACATATTGAGGCCATTACCTTGCATTTCTTTCAAAGTTTCAAAAGAAAGTAGAGGACTATTACACACTCCTAGACATTTTAGGAGCACGTAATCTCAGGAGGAGTTCAAATAAGGAAAGCAGACAGACAAGAAAACAATTCAGAAGTAAAATTATATCATTATAATTTAAATAAACTTTATATTGATCCAACTGTAAGGTAAATAATAATAATAATAGTATACCACCATTAACATTTCATGGTTTTAGGTTAATACAAGTAACTCCACATAAATAGGTTAATCTGTTGCAAAAAGGTTTAGTAGATGATAAGGTCTAACGATAAACACTAAACAAGAAAGAGTAATTTTTGAAAAAATCTTGTTAAAAGAAACTTAGACTTAGTTTTTTAATTTTATAGTTGGTCTCTAAAGTCGAATTACTTGATTTAGAGGTAATATGAAATTGATTAACATATGTCTAACTCAATTATAATGGAATTGATGATAACTCGTAAAAATATATTTACCCTGTCTAAAAAAACTAGTATGGAGAAGCACTCACTTATATTTCACTCCATCTGCTTCGCTAGATAGTACCTCCACGTTCCCACGAGTCACGTTAAGCAGACCCTGCAAAACATCAACATGAGCAAAATTCCCCATTAGTTCAAAATTGGCATGTTAGATGAAAAACCTTCCTACCTGAGTTTAGAAGAAAAGGAGAGAAAAGGAAGCCAACCTGAGAAGGCTCACACACTAATAACTCTCCATGGAGACCCAGAGCAACCCCAACAGGGCGGCCCCCAACGTAAGTCCAGTTCTCAACATGAACATCAAAGTCATTAATGAAGGAGATTTTCTTAACCCATCCATCCGCACAGGCCGTGTACAAATTGCCATCAGAATCGACCGCCAGATCTTCTGGGCCTCGAAGCATCCCAAGTGCAAGTTTGAAGGCAGATTGAAGCTTTTTGTTGGGAGCGAAGACCCCAACTCTTTGAGGAAGAGGGGGAAGCTCAATGGGGAGTGGGTCTATTGGAGATATGCTCAACAGAACTTTCCAAGCTGCTGCAGCAGCAACACATAATATACCAATAAAGATTGCCCTCCATGGTGCTGCCATTTTTCTTTCAATTCCAATGGAGTGCAGTCATAATTAAAACGTAGTTAAAATAGGAGATACATAGAGGCACTACCCACCCAATGCTATTTTCAACCGTGGAAATGGTCGTATGGAATCCGAATATTATTCAGTGGGTGGATATGTAGTAGATATTCAAAAAAGTGTGCATAATCGACACCAAAAATTATGAATATAATATATTTTTTTATTTTTTAAATGATTGGAACCTTCCTAGATTCGCCCATACAAAGTCTAAATATACAATTACTAATAAATTTAAGCAATAAATATATAAAAACCTATTAATATTTCCCTGAAATGTTGTAATGAATATGACATTCAGAAAGGAGCAACGTAAGAATTATATAAATAATTCCCTGAAACGAAATCGGCTTATAAGAAAATGGGAGTGGGGATAAATATATTTGTGGCCTGCTGTCATTTGACTCTTTCTTTCCGATGCTCTTATATTATCAACGCACGCCAACGTTGTTACCAAATAATAATAACATTTTGAAATTATTAGGATTTTGTTGGCATTCAACGTGGTTCTTAATTAGCAGTTGGCTTTATGTCTTATTTGTTGAGGTAATACAAAAGATAACGAGTATTATAATAGTATTAAAATCTTTTTTTCCTTTAAATAAAGATCAAAATAAAACGTCAACATCTCTTAAAAATGTCGATATGTCATTAAAAAACTTTATATCAGATCAAATCTCATAATTATATGGGAGCCGCCCACGTAAGGTCGAATCTCGTCGAACTAAACGACAAGTACCGACATTTATCGAACGATAGCAGAAGCGGGGTTCACTTTCTATGAATGAAAACATCTCATGGAAATTAGGTTAAAAAGCTGTGGAAAATACAACCCATGGCAATCCCTTCGCCTCTGTTTTCTTACTCGTGTAACGAAAAAATAAAATAAAATAAAATATATTTATTTCTATATGATATAATATATTATATTATTTTATTTTATTTTGGCACAGAAATGATAGCCATAAGTTATAATACACTATTAATTTTACTCTAAGGATTTTGTTAACATTAAAAATTGAAAAAATAGAATACACTAAATATCAAATAATTAAAAAAATATTTTATAATAATTTAGTTATTTTTAATAAATATAATATTAAAAGATAAGTTATATTTTTTAATTTTAATTGTATTATTGATTAAGATATTATTATATTGTTGTTATAATTTTTGTTTAATCATCGCAGACATGGGTTTTTAGATATATTTTTTAAATATTTATATCATGATGCTCTCATTATAATCATATTATTTTTATTCATATATAATTATGTTATAGTTTCTATCTTAGATATCTCTTCATTATACATCTTGGAAGTCTTTGTATCCACAATTCATACTTCACAACATCTGTCTAACTTATAAACTTCACCTATCCCCATATATTGACATAGTTTCCTAGCTATTATCGAGTATTATCAAATGGCTAACCCCTAAACAACTCAATAAAGAGTTTTCTTATGATTGACCCACAACCATCTCATCACAATATACACAAAATGACTTGGCAAATATTAAGAACAATCACCATATGTATGAGATAACTTATCACTTTTTGTCTTGAAATTTAAAAGCAAAGACTTCTATAATCTTTTCAAGATATTTCTTGTGGTGTGCCATCTAATTGCATCTATTCATTCATAATGTAGATGTTTTTGTTGAATATTTTACTTTTCTATAAATTGTTTTGTTGGTAATGGTTTTTCATACAATAAATATGACAAATGAAGATCTTAACACTTTGCTTTTATATTTTTTAATAGAGTAGAATGACTACAATAATTCCTATGAAGAAGAGTTTATTTCTATGAATATGTAGATGTCTCATCTTTCATATAAGCTTCACTACAAACTATATCTTCATCACTTTTATCATTGTGGCTATTGATATTATCAACATGACCTTCATAATGACTATCAACAACATTATTGTCATTATCAACAAGGTAGTAATCAAAATCTATTGCATCACCTTTAATATGGTTTTATCATGTGCAATATAAGGTGCACTATTACAAGGATAATGAGTAACATTATTATCATCGTGTGCAACACCACTATAATCATGTACAATATGAAAATCACCAATAATATTTGAATTGTTAGTGTCACAAAAAGTATTTATCTTTTGGATGAGATCATTTGCATTAGAACAATTTTTAAGTGAGAGGATTCATTTAAACTTCTCATTTTTCATACAAAATGTTGCTTTCTTAAAGTTTTTTGTTTTCATACCTAAGCATGGTAAGTTTAGTCAATGAATTTCATATCATCATCGCAATAAACATAGAGAATATAAAATATTTGAGTCATCACAATCAATATGAATAGCATAAAATTATCTTAATCATCACTATGTTGTTTGATAAACATTTTTTTATTTTATCTTATAGTTTTAAAGCACGTTATTCTCATTATATTCATTGAGATTGAAAAATTGATTCAATGACTCATGATTTTGAGCTTAGACTTGTTTTTAGGGATATAAGAAATCTTTTAAGTCTTTGTTGAAACATATTTTTTCATATCTTGCTCAACATTATATTTTTAAGAGTATATAACACTACAAATCATGAATTAGCATACATAATATGAAAGAAATTTTTAAAATGATAACTTTTTATATATTAGACTCCATATTTTGCCTTTGATACAACATAATTTACTATCCAAGAGTGAATACACTAGAATGACTTGAGAAAAAATATGTTTCCTTTGTTGATGTCCTAATGGATTTGAATATTTCAAATATTTTAATACAAACTTTAAAATATTTTTTCTTAATTTATTAATTTTTTTAACATGCTATGCTGTTAAAACTCATGACATCACATAGATGCACAATGATATAATCCTTATATAATATTTTAACAAATAACCTTATTTACCCCTTTCTATTTGGTAAAAGCATCATTGCAAGTAGCACATTTTTAATTCCAACATGTCCTATAACTTGAAAAACAACCAATTCATACAAACATACTTGTGTATATTCCAAGAAAATCATGGGTGACATGTTTTGTCCTTGAAATGACTTCAATAATATTTTTTTTCAAGTGATTGACATATGCTAAATCTTTTACACACTTAAGTCCCTAGGCGTAAAAATTATTTTTAATTTATTATATGGAAATGTTGGTCACAAATCTGCCTAAGTACAAGATTTCATCACTTGTGCGCCCTAGACTCGGCCAACATTGAAAGGCCGAGGGAAAAAGAAAATTCCTTCGAACCGATCTCCAGAGAGGGCTGGCTCCCTTACTAAATTCTACACTGTTTGAAGACTAGGGATGCAGGAAAGAAATTGAAAAATAACTGAAAGAAAGGGAAATATAGCCACAAGCCGAAGTGTAGAATTTGGGGCAGACTAACAACAAAAATTCCACCAAGTTTTATAACAACATATAATAAAAGGAAAGCAGCAGAATTTAACTCACACCTTTGTAGAGATAACCCCCGGATCGCATTTCAAAATCTACTCACTAACCAACAACGTTTGAATTCAGAATGCAGAATTCAAAACTTAACAGCAAGAGCATGAGCATAAACAGAAATGATTTTAAAAAAAGAAGGAAATCACACACATAAGAATGCTTGCAAATTTTAGAAGCCAAGTCTCTTCTATTGATGCAGAGAACTTAGAGAGTTTTCTTGCAAAATATCTAACCTCCCTTTACAATAAGAATTTGATTAGTATTTATAGAGGTTTTCGCCTCTTTCATTAAATACATGTGGAGGCAAAGTGTCGGCCACTCAGCCACCAATAGCAACAACTTTCTCCTCGACCACAACAATGAACCAATGAGCAAATGCCAAATAAAATAACTGATGATTTTATCACATGGCATATCAAGCTTCAGCACAAATCATCGGTCCAGTTTCAATCTCCATGGTGGCGCCTTGGAAATGCATGCCCACGAAGTGGTCGATGCCTCGAAAATGAACAATATTGCACTGGAATCAAGAGCACATGCTTAAACTTGGTAGCTTCAGCGATCATATCACCTCAAGAATTATCTTTATCAATATTAATCTCTTTTCAAGGAAGATTTGCACCAAACTTCACCCAAAATTACATCCATAGGAAAAAGTGTTCAATGTGTGAAAACACTTAAAAAAGAAAAACAATTTTCGAACAAAGATTACAACAAAATTCCAATGTGGCACCAATGATTACAACGAAATGTCAATGTGGCACACTACAACAAAATTCCAATGTGGCAAAAATGCCAACATTTTTGGTGGCTCACGGGGTATTCAGCTCGCCTGAATGTAATCGATTCCAGGCCTTTATTCATTGGGTACAGAGTTCCCACTTGTAGCTGCATCTGATGGTTAGCTACTTGTATCAGCTTCGTCTTGCTTTTTGAGATGTGCTGCGGTGGATTCATATATCGCAACTGCTTCAGCCCATCCATCTATGGTAATCGCCTCCCGAGCTTTGAGAGTACCCACAAGATATCGAAAAGTCTCAACCTTTTCTATATCAAGATGTTTGGCCCTTTGACTGAGCTCCAATAATCCAGATTCAATGCGAATGAACTCTCTCATTAATGGTAACACATGCTCTTCGGTGATGGGCTCCTCCAAATTATCAATATCTGAAGTATCCATCATGAAAACAGCCCATAATGTATCCAGGTCTTTCTTTGCCAGAATATTTCCTTGATCATCAACAAAACTAGGAAAACCATTATCTGCAAGTGTTTCAAAATAAACCAATGAAATACGTCTTTCATGCTCAAAGGTCTCTTGCAACTGACGAGCTTCTTTAATCAGATTCATCTTGGAGAAATAATTGCGTAATGTGATTTTAGCACTCGCCCAAGCATGGGCTATATCACTCATTGGATGCATCTTGAGATTTATTTGAGTCATTGCTTGGATCTTCATGGCCATTTCCAATTTTGGCTCTAAATCTTGCTCCATGTTGTCTATTATAGGTCCACCATATGAAACAGCTGCCTGAACATCCTGAAGGAACAAGAGCACTAATGTAGCCTTGGTCACCATTTTCTTACAATTAGTCAACATCTGACTGTGAGCTTCCTTAATCTTGTCCTTGGTGAGGGACACAGAGTGCATTGATTTTGCTGCCAATTGATTCTGCAAGTTCTGAAGCTGATCCTGCAAAGCTTGAATTTTTAGTTGTGCTTCCTGCTCGGCTATCTGAAACTGTGTAGCTGTTTGCTTGCTCTCCACTATGTCACTTTCCAAATGCATCACCTGTTGCTGCCACTGTTGAGATTCAAATTGTGCTGCATCAAATTTAGCCTGTTGTTCCTCTAAGGCTTCCTCGAGCTTTTTGATTTTCTCTTCAGCCTGAATGAGAAGATCCTTGTAATGTTCTGCCTACAGATACATGGAACTTGATGCCTCCTGTATGGTGCCCATGTGCTCAACTGGATGCTTCTTTGTGAGGTCCTCGATGATAGCTTGGTATGAATAGTCACTAGATGTCATTTCTCTTTGAGGTTTCTGAACCCGAGGAATCATGGTCACCGTGTGCTTCTCCATTGCTATGGGATCAAAAGTCACTTTCTTTACTGGTTGTGCCATGGCTAGTGAATCCTTTCTCTTACGATTCTTCCACCACCTAGATGAACTTTGTTGTGCCTTGCTGAGTTTTTCCGCTATTGAGCGCTCAGGTAGCAACTCTATCTCAGAGACTAGTGGCTCCTCCATGGCAAAAATTGGGGAAGAGAGAAAAATAGCTTGTTGGGGATTGGATTCAACCATAAGAATGGAAGTGGAGGGGATCTCAGCTATGCTTACTCGAAGAGGTGCTTGCGTGCTTATGGAAGAATGTGAAGGTATGGAAGATGAAACAGAGGGTAATGGAAGGGCAAATGGATTTGGGGCAGATGCAAATGAACTGAAGGCAAGAGAAAAGGATGGAATGGGTGAAACTGAAGAAGCACTAGTGACCTGTGACTGTGGGACAGAAGTGGGAATGGGAGAGGTGGATGTGATGGGAGGTGAAGTAGACATAGGAACTGTGGATGAAAAAATAGTGGTCACCAAATGCTTATTAATGAGAGAAGAAGAAGGAAAATGCATACCTATGGGCTCCTCTCCTTTTGTGCTTATGATCATTTGAGCCGATGGTAAACATTGTTGTATCACAATATTTTCTTCTCCTTTAGATTGTTCCTTCCCCATGTTCAGATCAACCGATGTCACCATTGAATCAGAGTGTGTTGGCTCAATTGCTTGTGATGAAGACTGTTTTATGCTCAGCGTAGAATGTGCTCCACTCCTAGGCTTCTTCGCTATGTGAGGGAAAGGAATTTCCATGGCTGCACTCCTTTTATTTTGTAGAAATTGCTCTTGCTCTTCCTCTTCAATAACAATCCTCTCTTTTTCCAATACCTCCACTTGTCCGATCATTTCTTGTTCTTTACCTGGACTACTAATACTTTTAGGCACCAAATCAGCAAAGGAGAGGGGCTGATACTTCTCATAATTATCATCATAAATATTTGAAAAAGAATCATCTATAGCCATCGAATATTTTGTTTTGAGCTTATTTTGATGAACTCTCATGATCCACCAATTGGCAATCTTTTCATCAGACCAATCAAGCAATTTGGTCTTCATTTGCTCAAACAAACCTTCAGGAGGAACCTGTTCTGAGTGATTGGCAGGATCATATTCAACCTCCATTTCATAAAAATCATGCCAAGGAGGAAGTGACATCATCTTCTCTACATGCCATTCAATGTCATGCCCTTCAGGATTGTTCCTTTGTCGCACAATATCTTCTCTGGGGCAACAATGAAATGTTTTTGCCTTGATGAAACTGGCAAAAATACCCAAAGGATCATACTTCCATCGTTGGGGGAGCTCAACCAATCCATGATCATAGAGTGTCTCAACAATCAGTTCATTCTGCCCACACTGAGTAACTGTGATATCACCAAACTTGAAAGGCATAACACATGTATTTTTTTTCCTATTACCTGACCCATAGGTATCATTTATAAAATCACTTTGTCGGGCTACTTCCAAGGCAAAAAGATGTTCAGTTGTAAAATATGGTAGCAAAAAAGGTTTACCAATAAAACCATACACTCTAACTACCACGCCTTGGGTTAGTAAGAAAACATCACCTTTTTTCTGATCAACCACTTCTGCTTGTAGGGCCCGAGGCACTCTGTTGCATACTCCATACATTATCTCCAAAGCAAGTCCTAAAAACATTATGTTGAAGTTATAATAGGACTCGTTCTTGGACAAACTACGAGTCCATGAGTATACTCGGTAATGCTTTTCCTGCTTCATCTGTCTTGTTTATTGCTACAAAAGCAAAACGAGAGTGCATATGGTAGAAAAAATACCATGTCAAGAGGGAACAATGCCTAAAGGTAAGATCTTCTCCATTTTGTACCTTTCTCAATTGTGAATGTATCCTCATTTCTAAGAAACTTGCCCAATCAAAGAAAATTGAATTTGGAGTTGTTGTCGCGGTAGTTGGAGCATAAAACCCTGGCTGTGAAATGAATTGCACCAACGATGCTTGCCACTTTTGTACTGCAAAATCTGAAGATAATCCTGTTAGCCATGCTATCATTGAATACAAATCTGGGCTCTTGAAACTTTTCAATGGTGTCGGCATTTTTGGCAACTCTCCCAATCGTGGGGTCTTTAATAATTGGCTCTCCATGAACTGTCGCATCTGAATGGTAGGTTGATACCTCTCCTCCTCCTCCTTAAAACTAAATTTTTTAATGTAGCAGAAGATGAAAGTTGTGCACCGCAAGCAAACGCATCCTGTATGGAACTAGCCGAGATACTAAACAACACTTCTCCATGGGCATTTTGGACAGTTCTTGCAGCAGTGTTGTAGCATTGTGCGATTGCCCAGATCAGCTCAGGACATGGATGCACAGGTGTACACAAGTACCAGGAGAGATGAGAATGAAATGCTATAGTATGGGGACTCCCAACAGACATATGTTGTGCAGCAAACTCAGCATCTAGACGCAGTCTTTCTACTCCCTTGTTGGTGATATTGCAATCTTTAATCTGTCCCAAGCGATCATCATAAGGTTTCAGTTCCATATCTTCAACCTTTTCTTCTCGAGCTCTTCGTGGCTTCTTCGCGATCTCAGGCCTTTTTTGTACATTCACCTTCTTGGCCTCTGCAGCTTTCCTCCCCATCTTCAGCTTCCTTTGAATATGCAACAACGAACAACAAACCCTGGAGCAAAAGGGATTCGCAAGACTTCGATATAGGAACCCTGCAAATGCTTTGATTGAAAACAAAAGGATGGGCCTCCTTTTTATAAATTTCCATACACATCCATTGGAAAGCTTTCTAATTTCATGGGCACCGCATGCATTCCAATGATGCTTTTATTTTTTTATTTTTATGCTTCTTACCACTTCTTGAAATGCGAGAAGTGGTAGTTTTTTTTTTTGAAAGTGTAATGAGTGAGCGGAGTGAGAAATGGTAATGAGCGGAATTTACGGATAGTGCAGCATGGAGAAGGGGGGTGCATGGGAAAAAAGACGAGCGAAAGGATTTAAATGCATAATGGTTTTTCTTATTTTAGTATCATTGCTTTTTTTTTTTTTTTTTTTTTTAAATGGCCGAAATGGTTTATTCGGGGGACGGAATGGGAATTTCGGGACCCAAAATAGTGTTTTCGGGCGTTCGAAATGAGTATTTCGGAAGGATAACGAAGACTACGGACGGGGAGTGGTGGAAGACATGTATATTGGGAGGTCCGAAAGGGCTTTTCGGGACTCAAAATAATGTTTTCGAGGACCGGAAAAGGCTATTTCAGGGGGAATATGAAGAAATTTCGGGCATGCATGAGCACGTTATTTTTTTTTTTTAAATAATGAGGGGGGACCCAAAAAGGGTATTTGGGGGGAAATTTTTTTTTTGTTGACTAGTCAAAGGGCGAGAGGGAAGGGTTTGGATCCCGAGAACACTATTTCGGGATCCGAAAAGGGCGTTTCAGGCATGAAGGAACGGGAGGGACGGAATGAAGTTTTTATAATATTTTATTTGAAGTCCGAAATGGGTATTTCGGGTTATGTCTTTTCTTATTTAAAAAAAAAAGGTTTGGGAGGGAAAATTCAAATTTCGGAATTTGAATTTCGAATTGAGCATGGAGGGAGTGGAGAGTTTTTTTTTTTTTTTTTTTTCTTGCATGGGGGAGTTGGGAAAAAAAACGCAGCCAAAATCCAAAAAACAAGGGTTCCAAGGTAAGGCCATGTTTTAGAGCGTAAAGCGGGGAAAATGCAAGCCTTTTTTTTTTTTACACCTCCAAAACCTTGGACCCCCTAAACACCTCATCCAACTTGATTTTTTTGGTTTTCAAGTTTTTAAAGAACTCCCTAGTTAAGCATAACCTTCCTAGAGTAGTACTCGGATGGGTGACCTCCTGGGAAGTCCTCCGGCTCTGCACACTTTTTCTTTTTTTCATTTTTTTTGATAATAGGCCTTCAAATGAAGACCATTAACTGGAATTAACAGTGCATGACCATCCATATCTTGCAAATAAAAAGAATTAACTTGATTGGCACCTGTGATTTGAAATGGACCTTCCCATATTGCCTCGAACTTGTGATGTTTGCCAGGCTTTGATTTCTTTTCATTCCACTTCAATACAAGATCGCCAACCTTAAAAGTCCTTTCAGAGACCTTTTTACCGAACCATTTCTTTGTCATCTCAGCATGTTCTATAAAATCCTGGTATGATTTCTCCCGTTCTTCTTCCAACTGTAAAAGTTGAGCTAATCTCATGTTCATAGAATCAGATTCATCATCCTCATCATCAATCAAATGCCAAGTCTGGAGGGCCGGTAATTCAATATGAATTGGCAAAACCGCTTCTTTGTCGTATACCAATGAATAAGGGGATGTCTTGATAGATTTTTTCACCGAGATGCGATCAGCCCACAATGCTTGATTCAAAAGTAGGTGCCAGCTCCGCTTATTGTCGCCAAGGGTCCTCTTCAAAATTCGAAGCAAATTCTTGTTTGTAGATTCGGCCAAGCCATTCCCCTGCGGATAATAATTAGATGAAGTTTTCAAATAAATTTCGTACTTACCCGCAAATTCACTGATTTTGGCACCTATGAAAGGAGTTCCATTATCTGTTATAATCGCATCTGGGATACCAAAGCGAGTGATCAACCCCTCAAGAAAAGTGATGACCGTGGCTTGATCCACATTTTTAGTTGGAATTGCTTCAGTCCATCTAGTGAAATAGTCGGTTGCAGTCAAGATGTACTTGTGACCAGCAGATGAGTTAGGATCAATGACCCCGATAAAGTCTAGGCCCCATTGCTGAAATGGTACTTCTACTTGAATCGGGTGAAGAGGTAATGATGCATTCCTGGTTCTACCGATGTATCTTTGGCACTTATCACATTTTTGACTAACTTTGAAGGCGTCTACAAAAAGAGTAGGCCAAAAATAGCCTCGCTCGAATAATCTTTAATGCCATGGGTCTACCCGCATAATGACCTCCTGATAATCCATAATGGAATTCTTCTAAAATTTTCTCCTTCTCTGATTCTTTGACACATCTAAGAAGAACCCCATCAATATTCTTATGAAACAAGCCATTTGGTAGCAAGACATACTTGAGGGCTTGCAGTCTAAATCTTCTTCTCTATGAGGCATTCAGATGTGAAGGACATTTCCCAGAATAAAAATATTCAATCAGCTCCTCTGTCCAATCTTGATCCACTATAGAATGATTGTCAAAATTACAATTATCTACTACATCCTCATACTCATGAATTGTGGATCCAGAGGAAGCATTCTTTGCAAGCTCTTGGCACAATGCTCGACCTCGAACAAGTTTGGTTGGTCGGATCTCAACATCAAATTCCTGAATTTTAGAAACCCAGCCAACTCTCCTATCTCCAAGTTCTCCTTGTATGATAAAATTTTGGACATCTGGATGAACAACATAAACTATTGTTTTACTCTGTGAAACAAAGTGCCGAAACTTCTTCAGAGATTTCATTACCGCATACACTTGTTTCTCAATGAAGTTATACTTCTCTTGATATGGTTGGATGACTTGGCTTAGGAAAGCAATCGGACGTTCATTTTCATCATCTCCCTTCTGTGTAAGCACCGCTGCATAAGCTTCTTGTTCACCAACAACATAAAGGATAAAATCCTTGGAATAATCAGGGTTCACCAGGACCGGAGCTTGAGTGATCCTTTCTTTGATCTCCTCAAATGATTGCTTCCTCTCGCTTCGGTCCATTTAAATTCAGCATTTTTCTTTAAAAGCTCTGTCATTGGCCTTATTACTTGAGCGAAATCTGCAACAAACTTTCGAACAAAATTAATTTGCCCAAAAAAAGATTGCAAATCCTTCTTATTGGCTGGCAATGGAAGCTTCAAAAGAGCTTGGGCCCTAGCTGGATCAATAGCTAGGCCATTTTCTGAAATTACATGTCCTAGGAGCTTTCCCTCCTTTACAAAAAAAATTGACTTTTTTGGATTAATAGATATGCCAAATTCTCGACATTTTTCAAATACCTGCCTTAAATGAGATCCGTGCTCCTCCCTATTGTGAGAAAAAATAGTCATATCATCCAAATAAATCACAATAATGTGATTTAACAACTCACCAAAAGCCACATCCATTGCCCTTTGAAAAGTTGCGCCAACATTTGAGAGTCCAAACGACATTCGCTGGTAAGCAAAGGTTCCCCATTTTGTGGTGAACGTTGTTTTATGTTGGTCCTCATCCCTGACCCAAATCTGGTTATACCCAGAGAATCCATCCAACAAAGAGAATCTCTGAGCTCCCGCAACCACATGAAGAATCTGGTCAATCTGAGGCAGAGGATAATGATCTTTTAGCGAGGCTTGATTCAAATTTTGAAAATCAACACATAGGCGAATATCTCCATTCTTTTTCCGTACTGGGACCAGATTTGCCACCCAAGTTGAATGCTTGATGGGGTAAATGATTTTAGAATCCAACATTTTAAGAAGCTCCACCTTCATCAATACTTCAATCTTGGGATTAACTGGTCTCTGCTTTTGTCTGAAGGGTTTCACCCCATCATGCAACTCAATAGTATGTTGTATTACATCTTTGTTATATCCCTTCAAATCATGGTAACTCCAAGCAACTGTGTCAGGAAATTCATGACATAAATCTCTGATTTGTTCTAACTCCTCGGGAGTACAATCCATCCCAATATTTATCAATTTTTGGGGACCCAACTCCAGTTCAGTATACTCCTTCTCATCTACTTTGATCCTATGCTTCTCTCGCCCTATCATTTTGATCAAAAAGGCTTTCAAGTGTAATCAATCCTTTTGGGATATGATTATTCCTTAGTTGAATAAGCCCTTTGGCTTCCTCCTCATCAAGCGTTCTCTCTTCCACAGTACTCGCTTCTCTTATCAAAAAATTTACAATCTGCTCATCACTTTCGAATACTTGCCAATACATGTTCTTGTCCGGGACCGAAGGTCTGTAAACTAACCTTACGGTCTTAGGTTTCCTCACTACATGCTCAATCGGAGAGAAGTTTGCTCCAAGAGATGCTAGAAGATCAGCATGCTTATTCAGCTCTCATGAAATGGATTGAATATTCAATGTTGTGAAAGCCTCAAACAGGTCCCAAAATTTGTTGCGGTATGCCTTGAGATAATGTTGCTTGGAGATGCACTTGTTCGTTACTTGATTCACAATCAATTCAGAGTCACCAAAAATCTGCAATTGTTCAATCCCCAATTTTTTTGCCTTCTTCAAACCTAGGCACAACGCTTCATACTCAGTAGCATTGTTAGTACAACTCCAGGTCAGTCGATATGAATATGTTTTCTATAGGCCAGAGGGAGAAATAAGAACAATCCCTGCTCCCGCACCATTTTTACATCTTGCTCCATCAAAATACAACTTCCATAATTGATCGGGCACAGAGTCTTGATCATCTTGATCAAGAGGCATCTTTATTTCAACCTCTTCAGGCTTTGTAATGGAGTAACAACCAATTTTAGTTTCCATCATGGCATTAAAATCGAGCATTGAAAACTCATCCTCTAAGCGAAGCTCATCCAGGACTTCATCCATCAAATCAAGATTTTCCAATTCTTCAGTTATCATGTTGACAGAATGTGTGGACTTTTCTTCTTCTTCCATCTTCTCTATATGAAAAGTAGAAGGCTTCTCATTGTAGATCCGGATTCTTCTTCCTTTGAAAGGAATCTCCAAGTGAGAATAATCCAGAGAAAGGTAGCCTCCCAACTTGGCAGTGAATTCTCTCGACAAACACATACTAAAATATGGTTCCAAATCAACCACAACTACCTCCTAAATTATTGTAATTTGAGGCATACTATGTAGAACAATAGGAATATCCTTGATTACACCCACTATTTTCATGGGAGTCCCATCCAACTGCAAGACACCAGGGCTACTTCTTGTATACTCCATACCCATGACTTCACAAACTGCCTTTGGCATGACAGTTGTCGCAGAACCAGAATCAATCATGCAGTTGTGCACTATCCAACCCTCCATCCTGAGTGACAAATAAAATGGGGGTGGTCTATTTTTTCCAATGGCTAAAGTAGTTAATGTTTGAGAAAAAATCATCTGGGTAGGATTCTTCTCATTATCTTTCATAGACTTCAATGATTCTTGTAACAAATCAACTTGCCCGGTAATTGTAATGCATCATAGAGACTAACCTTGGCTGGAATCTTCTTCAATTCTTCAACAATATTGTATGTAGATGCACCAGACTCCCTCTTTTCAATAGTGGCTTCATATTTGCTCCGATATTGCTGAGTGGCTTCTACCCTCAGTCTTTTAGTCAAATATGGGTACTTGAGCTTTTCTCTAGCTTGTTCCTCTATTTCAGCTCTTGCCTACGAAGCTGAGGCTTTTTCTTGCAATATTTCCTTTGCTCATGGTGGCAAAAGATATTTTAATAGAACAGGTGAATCTGGCTTTGGTATTGAAGCAGGAGCTTTCACTTGTACTTGTTTCTTCTCATTTTGCATCTTCGGATCAGTCGGTACCCTTAATGGTTCCATCTCTACTGGATCTACCATGACTGGCTTCTTCCCAGTTCTCGTGAGAACTGAGACTTGTTCTTCAGATGGAACCATAAAATTATGATCTACCTCAATAATCATGTTAACTTGTCCTCCAGAAGAGCTTGCGGCCAATGTTTGTACATAGTTCAAATGAACCATACAAGTCTCCTCACCGTGTGGATCATTACATGTAGAGCACCAATATGTTCTTTCTGTAGGGCCAACTTCCTCATTCGTCAACACAGTCGGGTTCTTCTCAGGCACTTTGCTTGTTGAAGCCGCTTGTTCTCTAGTGATCGACGGAGGTTGAAATCTCCTGGGTTGGAAATCTCTCTCGACCTGCTTTCTTTCAATAATTGTGATTTTATTTCCCATTGCTCTTATAGCTGAATTAGCAGATTTTACCTCTTGTAATAGCGTTGTGTAAGGATCAGGATTTGAGGGCGCAGGAGGTGCCGGTATAGGTAGAGGTGCTGGCAGTGTAGGCAATGCTGGGAATGAAGTGGGAGCTGGTAATTACAGAATGCTTGGTGCAGGCAATTATGGAATAGTTGGAGCAGGGAGCTGGGGAACTGGAATGGGTGCGATCTGAGGCGCACTTGAGCTCCATGATGGAATAGGATACATGGAAGGCATAGGCTATGAAAATGAACCAGAATACAAATGTTGAGGAAGATCAGGTAAGATAGGCATTGTTACCTTTGGGGGAAGCCTACCTATGGCAATCAAGTCTGCTTTCGCATTTTGCGCTTGTTCGAACAACTCTGGGAATGTAGTCACGTTGGACTACCGGATAGCCAAGCCAATGTCTATGTTAAAAGCTCTGAGATAATAGAATGCAGCTTGCTCATGAGTGGGCCGAAGACCTTCAAGAACTCTCTACCAACTTCAAGTAAATCTGACATTGAAGTCCGCTATCTCCTCCTATGGATGCCTTTGAATTGCATTAAATTGATGCAACAAGGAAAATGGATCGGCTTGTTCATGAAAGTTTTTGATTAACAACTCTCCTAATTGATCCCATGATGCAATAGTGCCTGGTTGCAATGATCGGTACCAATACAACAATTTCCCTCTCAATGACAACACCAACAATTTTATCATCACGTCTTCATCCATTATGTCATGGATGGTCGCCAAAGAGGCTACATCTTGAATATGCTCATAAGCAGTTTTACCAGTACCATCATAGGTCGGCAAAGCTTTCAAAGCAGCTTGAGGGACTGGATTTTGTGCTCATAAATTCAAGGCTCCCGAACTATTCCATGTCGAGAACTGCCTTGGTGGAGGATTCTGGGCCATTTGGACTGGTGTGTGTGGTTGAGGAGGTGGAAAACTAGTAGCAGTACTAGATGAACTTGAAGGAATAGAAAATACACCAACAATTTGTGAGGATGTTGCAGAGGACGTAAGTGGTGGGGAGACCAACTTAGGGTGTCCACTTAATTTTTGGTTGTCAAGTTCAAAAAACTCAATGGGATTTTCAAAATTTTTGGCCTTCGATCTTGTGATCATGAAGTACAGCTCTCACTGTCTCCACGTTCGGAGGCTTCTGGGTAGTGCTGAGTCACCAAATGTTCTAACTATACAACATGAAGGTGAACATTAAACCTCAATACTATTGAAAGTGAAACTTTCAGGGTCCCACCGGGCGTGCCAAAAACTGTTGGTCACAAATCTGCCTAAGTACAAGATTTCATCACTTGTGCGCCCTAGACTCGGCCAACATTGAAAGGCCGAGGGAAAAATAAAATTCCTTCGAACCGATCTCCAGAGAGGGTTGGCTCCCTTACTAAATTCTACACTATTTGAAGACTAGGGATGCAGGAAAGAAATTGAAAAATAACTGAAAGAAAGGGAAATATAGCCACAGGCCGAAGTGTAGAATTTGGGGTAGACTAACAAAAAAAATTCCACCAAGTTTTATAACAACATATAATAAAAGGAAAGCAACAGAATTTAACTCACACCTTTGTAGAGATAACCCCGGATCGCATTTCAAAATCTACTCACTAACCAACAACGTTTGAATTCAGAATGCAGAATTCAAAACTTAACAACAAGAGCATGAGCATAAACATAAATGATTTAAAAAAAAGAAGGAAATCACACACATAAGAATGCTTGCAAATTTTAGAAGCCAAGTCTCTTCTATTGATGCAGAGAACTTAGAGAGTTTTCTTGCAAAATATCTAACCTCCCTTTACAATAAGAATTTGATTAGTATTTATAGAGGTTTTCGCCTCTTTCATTAAATACATGTGGAGGCAAAGTGTCGGCCACTCAGCCACCAATAGCAACAACTTTCTCCTCGACCACAACAATGAACCAATGAGCAAATGCCAAATAAAATAACTGATGATTTTATCACATGGCATATCAAGCTTCAGCACAAATCATCGGTCCAGTTTCAATCTCCATGGTGGCGCCTTGGAAATGCATGCCCACGAAGTGGTCGATGCCTCAAAAATGAACAATATTGCACTGGAATCAAGAGCACATGCTTAAACTTGGTAGCTTCAGTGATCATATCACCTCAAGAATTATCTTTATCAATATTAATCTCTTTTCAAGGAAGATTTGCACCAAACTTCACCCAAAATTACATCCATAGGAAAAAGTGTTCAATGTGTGAAAACACTTAAAAAAGAAAAACAATTTTCGAACAAAGATTACAACAAAATTCCAATGTGGCACCAATGATTACAACGAAATGTCAATGTGGCACACTACAACAAAATTCCAATGTGGCAAAAATGCCAACAGAAGTGAGATGGGCATCGCTTATATTATGGCATGATTATATTACTATGACATTTGAACTAACTACATAGTGATATTACCACATATGATATTATCATGAAATCATATATTGCACAAAAACAATTGCACATACATCTACACATTAAAAATCCATATTTTTAACTACTTGAGATCAGGCCATTTCATAAAATTATTAAATTTCACTCATAAATTTAACCATAGTACTTATTATATTGTATACAATTTTTTATTTTAATACAACCTTTTACAATTTGAATTACATTATGGACCCATGACTTCACATCAATCACATTATAGGGGAGAGAAATTTTTATTTATTGAATAAAATGCAAATGGAATTTCCTTATAAACTTTAGTGTCAATAATATCATAAGCATTTTAATGATAAATGTATGGTGAATAAATGAGAAGATGAAATAGTATTTATAGCAAATAATTAGCTTTCTCATTTGAGATTTATTATTGGAGTACACTATTGTCAAAGCTATAAAATTATAACCGTTAGTCCATTGGGTGTGTCATCTTACCCTAGGTATAAACATATGCTAGGTTCATGAATGTAAATAAAAAAACCTAAAAATAAATTATCTACCATGATTTTCACTTAAAATGGTGATTATTGTACCATTGATATCTAGGATGCATGCTTTGGGAGACACATGTGATCACGTCTTTTAATCCTAAATCTATCCTCTTTGAGCAAGCAGCACAGGAAAAAGGTATCGTTGCTAATGAAATTATGTGTTCTTTGAAATCCATTCACATGTAGGTTTGCAGTGATATATTGGTACTATCGGATGAGGAGGGCAGCTCTGAGGAATATTTAGAGCGTTCCCCTTCTCGGGACTCTAGGTCGGAGAAATTGATTACTAAAGGTTTTGAGACTATTTTGGATGTATGGGGCTCTCCGGCTGGGAGGACTTCTAATGAAGGAGGGGATACGTAGCTGGCATCTCTAGTCACTATCCTTGTTAAGACAGGGGAAGGTGCTTGCATGGGTAATATGGGATGCATAAGTCAACACGTATAATTGATAAAAAAATCAATTCTGGACAGTCTTCTCCTAGCTTCAAAATGCACATTTTTATTGAGGAGACCGAGGTCCTTCCTAGGATGGTTTTGAAGGACAAGTTGGTGAGTGAGATATATTCCCCAAGCAAATATGTGGTTAATAAGAGTAATATTCTTCATATTCTTCAGTTGATGGAGATCAAATAGTGTGTGGTTTGGAGTTCCATCAAGATGACGTTAGATTATGTAGAGGAAGCAGCTCAAATTTCCAACGGGGTTATTTTTGAGGTTGATTATGTGTTGTAGAACTACCTTAGTTATTCCATAGATCTTCTCAAGATTCTCTGACCACTTTGGCCTTCCTGGATTGTGATGTCATTTCTAGTGTATTTTGTTTTGTGCTCTACTCCTTAGTGTGTTTAGTGCACTAGTTTCTTTGTTGTTTATTTATGATGTAAAAGGTTTAGGGTCCCATTTCAAAACCCTCTTCTCTTAATATTACCAAAAAAATAGAAATTTGTAACTCACCTTTAGTTTTCCAGCTTTTTGTAGCCTAGAATTTGAAAGCAGATAGACTTGGATGAAAACCCACGAACCAAAACATTAGTCCTCTTTTTTCCAGATCTTCAATTCCAGTTTGAATGTTATCCATATCAAGCTTAACAATAGGAGTTCCATCGGCTACTTTAAGGACATCCTGACTCCATTTTCCTAGGATCAATCTTAGGCATTCTTAGAGGTTTATGGGAAACCCTAATATTAATATTAGCATTGGGTTGTCCACCATAGATGACATCCCTAAAATTCATTTTTGGGGCTAAGTATTCAAAATTATTACCCTTAACAAGGGTTTTCATAGTAGATTTATTTTGTGGGTGCACCTTAGCACCAGATTCACTTGAGATCTGAGCCATTTTTTTATCAGCTACTTGAAACTTATTTCGTGATCTCTTGAATCCTTGCCCTAGACACCATGGAAAGGTATGGTTGTCACTTTTATTTTGTGCAACAAAATTGAAGTCATTGTCACTCAAATTCACATCATGATCTATTGAAAGATAGATTTCTAACCCATATTGGATCCTCTACAACATATCCTACTAAAATATTGAGTATAAACCACAAATATATTTACCACAAGGGCCTGAAGGCTCTAAAAACCAACCTTTGGAGTTTCTTGGACTC
This sequence comes from Wollemia nobilis, assembly GCA_028583015.1. Taxonomy (NCBI): domain Eukaryota; kingdom Viridiplantae; phylum Streptophyta; class Pinopsida; order Araucariales; family Araucariaceae; genus Wollemia; species Wollemia nobilis. The sequence goes on from JAQPPZ010000802.1 coordinate 211,985, forward strand.
AACATGGATGAAACCCTTGCATAATTGCTTGCCAAAAATATTGTTCACATATAGGGATGTACTAGAATATTTGTTACTCCAAATGATATTAAAATTGGTGGAGACGTTATAGGGTGTTTTAGTCATATACCCTCAAAATTTCAGCTCAATCTGAGTCTGGATGAGTGAAATCTGGCCGAATCAAGTTTGACAGTTTGGGCAGTCTGTGAAAAATGTCCCTCAATAAAATTCATGAAATATATCGACCATCAGGATTTTTCCCCACATTTTTTAGATAAATAATATTTCAAACATAAATGAAAGGTGTAGGTTTTATTATTAGTAGTTTATTTCTTATTTTACAAAAAATTGTGTCCTGAATGCAATCTATAGGAATTCTAGGAAATCTAGGCCTATCAGTCATAGACCACGATTCCTATTTTATACTTTACATGCATGTTTATTTTTTTGGAGGACACGTGACAATGAATGCAATCTATAGGAAACTAGGTCAAACTAAGCCTATCAGGCATCAACTACAATTCCCTATAGTTTTTTTGCTCTCTAAGAGGATAGACAAACTAAAGAAGTGCTAACCCCCCAACAGGAGGGTGACACTTACAAGTGGACATGTGTATAGGTGTATACTTCCTCATAGAAGAAGATACATGTATGCGGATTAAGGTGGTATATGCTGACTTTATCACTAAGGAAAAATACCTATATTTAGACCGATGAAAGGCATCTATTATGTGATTCAACTCAACAATTGTTGAATTTCCATTAGAGGGAAGGTGCCTATATCCCACACATAAGCAAAGGAACCTACATTTGTAAAATTCTAAAGGCACTTGTATTCATATGAGGCACCTATCTCCCATATACAACAGGTTAAAAAAATAATTTCCTAACTATTTAAAAAAATATGTCATCTTTTGCACGTGCCAGTATCTAGAATCTCATAATATAAGTGCATGTATTCACAATAATAGATGGTGCCTATATCCAATAACATATAGTAAGGCACATGTATCACAGCCAAAAAGGTACTTGTATCTGTAACATAGAGAAAGGTGCCTATATTCCATATAAATAAGGGCGTTTATCTTCCAATGCACTGATGACTCCTATATTTGGCATCGTAGAAGCGGCCAAAGCCACGATGGCACCAAAATACATGTGAATTCAAAGTCAAACTTTTTATAGTTTTTCACACACCATAGTATGTATTTTTTTTCATCGATAGAACCCGCTTGCTTCTTGGTTGTTGACCGCCAGAGTTCACGAATTTCTGATGGTGACCCATGCATGCTCCCATGACATGAATAAAACAACTTCCAAGGGGGACATGTGTCATCCCATGGTAAAATAAAAATTCCATGTTTTCTTTATTTTTTTTGCATGAGACATCGAGACTAATAAAATTGTAGTACCCGATGACATTCATTTGATGCGATCGTCTCGCACGAAAAAAATGCACACCATTCATTTGTCCCAGAGACACTGTTGTCATGCATCGACCGATAAAATTACACCACCAAAATTTACATATCATAATTCATGGAACACCATCCAAGTATGTATTGATATTTCTATTATGTGTGTGCATGATTTTCATTAAAAAAATATTTTTGTGTAATGTGTCGAAACATGTCTCACAAAACTTGTATCCAATCATACAAGCCCAAAATATATAATATGCCATGTGGTGCCAATTAAATAGAAGGAAGCAGTTATAACAATACCCATCTAAATATGACACATAATTTTAAATTTAATTTTATATATAACCTGTAATTACTACTGATTATGGGAAGACAGGTGCCCTATATGCACAGATACAATCACATGCTTCGACATGTTTTAAACTATATAATAGTGCTTGTTTTACAAACACAAAGAAATACAGAGAATAGAGCTAATAAACACAATGGGACGACCTTCAAGTAATCATGTTTTGAAGAAGTATGAGTGTTGGGATATTTTAGCTATATTTGGTGATGTTAGGGACCATTTTGAGGCTGTCAGATAAATGGGATATTATCACTTGGTTAGTTAGGACCAAGATCTTGTAGTGGCACATGAATTTGGAGCCTTGATGGATGACAATGTTGTATAAATGTACGAACTGGTCATACCAATCACAAAGGCATACATTGGAGGGTGATCGGTATCCCATGCACAAGGTATTGGATTTATAAGGAGGACAATGTGGCATGATGTACACAATGATTTTTTGGGCAACCATCAACAAGATAACACAAACATGGTTGCCAAAAGTATATGCCAGACCTATGGAGGAGTACGTTTGATCAAGTAGCTCAATTTTTCACCTGCATGGGCAAGTATTCATGGTTGAATTCCAACCACTTTAGATTTCTCAATCATCTATTGCATGGAGATTACATAAATATATCCTATTAATTAATTTTTACCCTAAAAAATGAATCTAGTTGGTACCAGGTAGGAACAATAATGATATTAGGGCATCACAAGCCGATTTCAACCCTAATTTGATATGTCAAGGTACATAGGGCTACATCGATCGCTAGAGAATATATTACAGACACAATCGAAGAGCAACAAGAATATGAAGAGGATGAAGAATATTTTTTTGCAATCAAAGAAGCTAGAAGTAAAGCACATGATGAAGAAGATGAAGAAGATTAAGAGGATGAAGAGAACGAATAAGATGTTGCTATAGTAGAAGTAGCCAGTGAGTGGTAGAAAGAAGAGGTGCCTATCTCCCATTGTCATTGAACTATAGAAATAATAGGGTAGGCAGATTCAAGCTCTTCTCATACAAGGCCATTACATACCTCCCAACATAGCCATTCTATAGGGGAGGTAGAGCAAGCTAAACAGATTTCATCATGGGCAACATCATTGCCTATATCCCTACATTCAAATTGGGAGGTAGACCCAAAATGTTTCAAGTCTATTTTGGGCTTCATAACCACCAAAAACCAAAATTAAACCACAAAAGAAGTCTCTAGTAGATTATAGTTCATTCGATAAAGAAGAAGCCCCCATTATAGAGGATGAACTAGCTACTCAAGTGTTGTAGGGCATGGCCAGTGGTGAAACATTCTATCATGACACTCAACAGGAAGACCTGTAGAACCAATTGTAAAACATGAAAGAACAAGCCTCCCAATGGAAGGAGAAATATAGAAAAGAGCAGGTAAAATTTTAGGAGTCTCGATGGGCTACTGTAGTAATATAGTAGGAAGAAAATGATACTCTACGTTAGCTACAAGATATGGTGTGACAGCTAGAAAATAGGGTCTAGTAGTTGCAGGTTGCCAAACCATATAAGGTTGATGCTACCATGCAAACTAACTAGGCCATGAATGTAGCATTTTTTTGTGGACTTAGAGGAGAATATTACATCCACAAGAGTATTTCACTCTAATTCCAAGAAGGCATCAAGTGGCCAAAGGACCAAAATAAGGTACCAATCAGAGGCCCCTATGAAAAAAACTTCTCAAGAATAGGGGAGCCATGTTATGCAACAAGGACCCCCTATAATTAAAATTGAAGACAATGAGGTTGTGGAGTTAGCCAATTTTTTTATGGCTACTCAATCATTTGGTCAACCACTTGATGACCAAGCAGGGACTATCGAGTTATTTAGGGAGTCTATGACATATGGATGTCACTCAACCCATTGATGAAATACTTGTTTATGACTCATTTGTCCAGTTAAAAGAAAAGAAGAAGAAATAGCATGAGGTGGACCACCCATGGGATTTAGTTGATACCACAAAGGTTGTATAGTCAACTGGTTAGCCATCAGTTGACCAAAACATGGCTAGTCATTCTGATGGGTACACCGTAGTTGAAACACCACTTGACACATTGATGGGATAGAATGTACTGGAGATAGTATATTTTGAGGTCCAAGAAATACCACCTCCACATAAAATATAGGATGTTGGTCCCTTAGTGCCCACAACTAATGTAGAAGCTTCGTGACAAACCAAGAATTTATAGACCAAAAGAAAGGCACAAGGGTCACCATAGAAGAGGTCAAAAACCAAGGCCATAAAGGCACCCAAATGAAAGAAAAGGGTGCAACCAAACCCAAACTTAGATGAAGAATGGACTGCATCCATGAAAGTTTTCACCAACTAAAAGGAATAGTTTGAGGAACTTAAGAAGAACCTAAAAAAGGCTAAGAAGGAGCAGAAGGCTCATAAAAAAATGGCCAGAGATCCAAGAATTTCTAAATATTTTGTCTGGGTAAACCAATTCTAGAGCCTATATGGTTTAGTTGATGAAAATCCCTCAGTTATGTAGGAATATCTGTAGAATATGGGCATATTTGACAAAGAAATGATGATGCCACCACAAGTTTGAGTGTCTGAGTCTATGCCACATAAATATGCAGAGGAGAATGACATAGATGATGCAATGCTCCACATGGAGGTAGAAAAATTACCAAAGGTCTAGGTACATGAAACATCTCACTTTTCACCATAGGATAAGCCTAAGTTTCTCATTGTAGATCAACTTCCTCCAAACTATCACCACTAAAAGCAAGTTGAACCAACATTTTAGAAGAATGCCATCACATTCACTAGCTTCTATATGGAGGAAGTTACAAGTAAGAAGGGTTGGAGTAAAAGGAAGTTGGATATAATGGTAGTTGGATAAAAGGGTAGGTTGTAGCCATCCTTTATGACATAGCCAATGCAAGAAAGCACCTGAGGTAGAAGTAGATCCCACTCAACAAAAATAGCATGGTAAGCAAAATAATGATAAGGAAAGAGACAAGGCCACAACTAGGGAACAAAAACATAGAAATAAGGAGTACTAGCTAGTCATTGCTAAAATAGGGAATTATCAGCATCAAGTGCCATGAGGACATGGCACAAATTAGGTATGGAGGGATGATGAGCACCAAAAAAGTTATCTTTTGTATGCTTTAATGGAAAAAGTGGGTAGTATAATTATATATATATATATATATATATTTAAGAAAAAAACCCCTTGCAGGCCGCCTTGGTCTGAGAGACCACGAACAGGGGGTTCTACACCGTCAAAGTCACCCGGGGGTCACACCCGACCTTGCCCGCACCAACATTATCAATTGGATTTTGGATACCCAATTCAGCTTTTTGGTAGGGTGGAGATTTGAACCTGGGACCTCCCTTGGAGGATTGCCCTCTCCTCTCCAACTCACCTACAACACCTGGGTGTAGTATAATTATATTAAAAATGTATTTTTTGTGAGATTTGTATACATTTAATGGAAAATGATGTATTATACCCAATGTATATTTTGAGTGGAAATTATGTGTATATGTAGTACTTTATGAAGATTTTACACCTTTTAGTCAAGGTATCGTGCGAACCTAGTATTTTATAACTTTCATAATGTGATTAAGCAATGGTTGGTGGTCAAACGAAGATAGTGCAAAAGGAGTAAGGCATTCTAAAATGCTAAGATATGATGCTTATATTCCAACCACATATTGGAAGGCACCTATCTTCCAATGAAAAGGAAGTGCTATCTCCTAGTACACAAGACAAACGTATGTCTCCTGATAATAGGTTGGATGATGTCTATATTTTGATGATAGAACAAGCACTCACTATTCAACAATAAAAATTTGATAACCTTTAGCAAATGAGAAAAGGATAAATACGATATCTTTATCTCGGTGATAGGTTGAAAAGGCACCTATTTTCCAACAATGAGCTGAACAACACATGTACCTTATGGATTAAAAAACCATGTGTGTTGACTATGAAATTCGAAGACCATGTATAAAATTAGATGCATATTGTTATGAAAGCATAGGGAGCACTATGATTACCTCAAGGTTTAATTTTAGCATGAATTCTCTTTTATTAGGCATTTAATTAATTTATGTGTGCCCACCATAGTGAATCACGTTAGAATGAATAAAATTAGCATAGTCTAAATTTGTATATAGGGATGGTCATGTTCTGTATAAAAAGTAGGTCGCCCCTAAAGAAAAGGGATCTCGAACCTATTTTGTAAACTGGTACTACATAAATAAATATAAGCTTGAGTATTTTATTATTTTTTTATGTTTAGAGAGTGATTGTGTGAATTAGCTAGATGGATGTCTATAGGAGCGTGGGCCCACTCCAAGTCTTATTCCTCCCCTATTTTTTTGCTATCATTATTTATTTTCCTATTCTTTATTTCTACAAGTGTTTTTTCTATTTTATTTTTATCTGCATAGTATGTTTAATTTCTATATTTTTCTGCTTTATTCAATTTTACAAGTGTGTTTACTTTCCTGCAATTTACTTTTTTACAAATTTCCTTTCAATCATGTGTTTGATAATGATAGTTTAAACTAGTTTTCTTGTAAATTTATATATAATTTACTTTCTTGCGATTCAATTCTACTGGTTTGGCTGAACTTCAACTACACAAACAACCACTCCCACTAAACCAAAGTGACACATATGACTCATATCTAGTTTACTACAGGCATATACTTTGCACTGGTACTCAGCCAGCTTACGAACTCCTAGATTGATAAAATTAAATAGAAGCAAAATTAATTATTTTTTGAAATATATTTTCTTCTCACCAACCATCTCAAGACATAGTAGTATAAAATAGATGATGTGGTAGTAGATATCAAAAGAATAAATGGTTAAAACAACATAAAACAAACTACAATTTGATTTTCTATTTTAGTCAAAGTAATTTTTAATTTGAAAGCCACCTATGTAGGATATTAGCAGATAGTTAATTGTTTACTCAACACAAAAAGCAACAATTTCTAAGAAAACAATAAAAGTTGATTTGAATGCATTTGCTTTGTACACTATTTTGAAATTACACTTTATTGCTTCCAACCCTTTAAACATGGAAACCAAGATTTTATGTAGGAAATTAAGACCAAGTTTGACTATGGTTATACATGTTTCTTGTCTTCATTTTCTAAATTGATTATTTGCATATTTTCTATTGTAATATTATAGTAAAAAATGTAGGAGAGGGTCTTGTCCTCCTCAATTATAAATAAAGGATGCAACTCTAAGAACTAGTTTAGAAGTCTTAATAGAAATTATTGTAATGTTATTGTTAATGTAATTGTCTACTACATTTTATAATATTGTTGTTAAACAAGATAGAAGAATAAAATGACAAAGAGGATGCATTGAAGATTATTTGTAAGAGAACTTTTATTCCTTAATAAATTATTATTATTATTATTATTATTTGTGTGTGTTTCTATTTTTTTAAGTGGTATTTTATTTCCATTGAGTTGAGGAGTAAGGGCCCACTCTGTCAACACAATAGAAAGCATAACTTTTGTCAATATGTATATATTTTAATTGTTTTAGAGTGTTATCATTATGGATATGTCTAAAGAATATTTTAGTTTCCGCAGGGTAATTTAATCTAGTTGCTAGATTTCATGTTTGCATGTGTTTTTAATTTCCTAAAAGCATGTTAATTTACTTTTTAATAAGTGTGATTTCATTTTTTGCAAGCATGATTTTATTTTTAGCAAAAAAAGCTTTTGCAAAGAGTATTTTAATTTTCCTATTTTTTGAACCCCACTACCAAATTCTACATAAGTTTTTCCTAGCACATACAAACTTTAGACACTATCCCATATTTGATAAAATTAAAGTTATGTTTAATGGAACCCAAAAATAGGTCATAGAATGATGATGCCCAACTTTACCCTGAGAGAAAATGTGCTACCCAAATGCAAATATACCACCTATAGTTCTACAAACACAAATGTCTCCCAACTAGTGCAAACATGAAACCTTAAGAAACAAAAAAAATAAAGGATAAATGAGAGTATAAGGGCCTACCTATCTTGAGGAAAAGTAGTGGGCTTCCTGGATGAGTAGGTTAGATCCCTACTCACTTAAAAAATTTAACAAAATTGCATAAAAAACATGGAAAAAAAAAGTCCTATAGTGTTTTCACCACCTTACTATAGATATGGTAGTGCAAATGCTTTTAAGGGTGAATCAAGTAGATAAATTTTAAAATATTCAAGAATATGCTATATTATAGATGCAAGGTGTCCTCTTAAGGGATCAACACCCTAATATGCAATAGAAATGAGATGAGTATACTTACTAAACCAGATTAAATGGTGAAAAAATAAAAGTTTAGGAGGATAGATGAACAATATAGCTATCAAAAATGTAAAAATTATAGTAAGATAAATAAAAGAAGGTGATGTTAAAGTATTGAAACAAAATTGAAGAAAAAAAAGTTATCAACAAATGAAAAGTGTAGTAAAATAAAAATGGACAAAGATGTTATTAGTAAAATGCAATATGAAATATAAATATTAGGTAAAAATTAAATAACTAAGAGGGAAAAAATCAAGAGGGAGGCAATAAAACTAAACCCAATGGATGTTCCCTCAACAACTATAGATTTCTTTGATACTTGATGGAAGAATAGGAAGCCTTGCCTTGCTTGAATTCCCCTATGCCTTACCAAAAAAATCTAATTATAACGATTGAGAATGAAAGAGAGAATAAGTAGAAGTAAAAATGGAAATTAATACAAGGGAAAATGGAATGCTAAAGAACCAATGCTTTAAAATTTTAGCAATGTTTGGCTACTAAAACTTTCTTAATAAAATACCCCTCCCTATGGCATAATTTATAGATTTTTGGAAGGGTTTCCTTGAGGGAAATAGGAAATTCAAGGATGCCTTTCAAAGGTTGTAGAAGGTCTTGGGGTGTAGGCCCATGGGACATGAAATTGCATGCACAATCATACCTAATAATGGTAGAAAGAGTCCATGTGCTAGAGTGGGCATATTTTTGAGGTTTTGCTCATGTTGGAGCATTTGCACCATGTAAAAATGCATCACAAATACAAATGTAGATGAATCATTAGCTAAATGATGGTTTAAGGTTAAATTTGGGTAGGGTGGGATCAAATAGTCATATATTTCATTTGAACTACCCAAGAAAATATGTCTAAGAACAAATGCCATGTGGCGCATTTGTGCCTACAACACCAACAATGTTGTTTTCTCATAATTTGAGGCATTAATTTTCATAGGAGTATAGGCATATATGTACTTGTTGGAAATATTTTTTCAAGCTTCTAATGGAAGAACGTTTGTAAAATTTTATTTTGATTTTCTATGTAAAATGATGGATCAAATATGATGTTTACTTCTAAGGCGATAAACATCCTAAATTTTGGTATGAAGAAGGTTGATTCAATTTTATTGATTAAAAGCCTTGTGAATGAAGATTAATTAATTAATTTTAGTAGACCTAAAGGTTGATTAAAAGTGTCCAAAATTAGGTTTCTAGAGCAAGCCATGTGGGCATGCAAAATTTGATATCTACATAGAGATTTTTCTTTTGGAATTTTCCTTCAATATTTATAATTATATGAGATAGTCAAAATATCACATGTACCTAGAGATTTTCATTTTGGATTTTTACTATGACATTTACAATTACATGAGATAGTGAAGATATTACATACTTCTAGAGAATATTATTTTAAAAAAATTCTACAATTACATATGAATTCTAAAATTACTTTTGACTATCTTGGATTTCTAGAGATTTGATTTTTTACAATATATCTCCTTATGAAATAGACACTTGAAAAATATATTTATCATGACAATGACAATTGTACTATTAAATTTTACTAGTTACTATTATTTTTATAGTGGATTGTTCCTATCACAATATTTTTTATTCTCATTTCATACAGCTATTGTATTACAATATCATTATTTAACAATTTCCACAACCTTATTGGTGAAGCTACTTTGCGACAAGTGTCTCAAAAAAATCTATGAAGTCATTATCATCTCTAGTAAGCCATCCCACTATATATTTGATTTTCCTTATACTACTACACATGTAAATAATATGAAAACTTTTATGTCAACATGTGCATCACTAGTTAGAGATAGATGCCTTAAGTGGATTTTAACCTCCTTCTACAATTATATATTGTATATGTCTATTTTTATTATCATGTAAATTTGGTGGAATTAGATATAAATTCTTCATGAACCTAGTAATATAATCATGAATTTTTTCTTGAGGATGTATTTTTATTACATCCAATAGAAAAAAAATAGAATTTCCATTGCCTATGTTAAACAAATCCTCATAAAGTATTCAAAAATTTATGCCTAGTTAATGACAAAATTATCAATAAGTTTCAATACCACACCATGACTTTATCCCTTAAAGAGTAAATAAGTAAACATGCCATGATGTCTTCCTATTTAATGTGGTGTATGGACTTAAATGGGGAGCTCATTTAAATTATCCATAACCATTTAAGTTCCATTACCATTAAATATTGATGATGACTTCATGGAAATTACCAAAATAAGAGAATAAGCTATTAGGTTCAAGGGTTCGTGATAGGTCCAATTAAGAAGTTAGTTGTAAGTTCTAGTTAGGACATGAACTTGGTTGTGCTAAGGGAATTCCTTGTGTTGCATTTAAGGAGGATACTCAATTTACCATAGGGTGAGGTCACATGTCTATGGAGGTAGTTAATAAAATATACTTTTCCACTTTAGGAAATTCTATAAATTATAAGGTGCAACATAGCACTATGGTGGAAACTAGGGATTTCAAATTTTCATTAGAGGTGTATTCAAATAAGATTTATTTTGATTCAATATGTATTGTATGTTTTACATGAGTGGAGAATTTTGCAATCTATATTATGGGATTTGTTGATTAGGTGGAGGTATATGTTGCTATATATTCTACAATGACTAACTTATTGGAAAAAATACTTGATTCTAGGTTTTACCATAAATTCCTTATATCCCCATTTGACTAGTTAGAATTTACAAATTTTGAGCTATAACTTATCTTAAAATTGGAACACTTATCTAACCATAAGCAATACCAACATTGATATGGGTTAGATTTAATTGACTAGGAGGATTTAAAGTATCACTAACCTAGGTGCTTGACCTAGCTAATGGTTGAATCAAGATGGTACTCATTGGAGGTTATTTTGAAGATTAGAATTGTAACTTGAGTACTCAAGGATATTTGAGTACTTGAGAAATTCAATATTGGAAGGTAAGTAATTGGATCCTATTGGAAGAACTATGACCCTATCTATGTGGGATATTGTGGTATGTTCAAAAAAATTTGTGATGGTTGAGGCATACCATAAAATAAGTTTTTAGTTATAGTCATAATATTAGGTCCCATAAACTCCCATGTTTGGTTGGTATTTAGACAGACATAGTAAAAAAATAAAGGATGATTAAAAAATAACTCATTTAAATCTGGAAAATATGTGGAACTTATAGTGATGGTTAGATAGGTTATCCATTTTATCTCTTGATAAAGTTAGTTTTTTAGTCACTTCAATATATTCTTCTTCACATGCCCATACAATGAATTTCTTGTTTTCCCCTTTTGTGTTCCTCCTTTGATATAATATTATTTTAACCAAATGGAGATCTTTTCCTAATTACTAATTATTTGAGTGTACATTTACAAGTTTGAATCATCTTTTTTTTTTTGCATGCATACATCAAAAAAATAATTTCTTGATAACAAAATAAAATAATTTTCTAAGGAAGTGAATCATTCTATGATATCAAGTGATCCTTCAAATATACTTAAAAATTGTACTATGAATCAAAGAGAAACACTTTAAAGGTCACTCATGAAAATTTCCTTTTTTTTGGCTAATAATGTCTATATTTTGGTTGATTCACTTCAAAATTTTGAGTAAATTGCTTCTTTGATATTACTCAATTTTTTTTCTAGTTCTAAGAAATTAAATTCTAAAGGAGCAAATCACCCACCATAGATTCCATTGTTAAAAAATATTTAATTTTTTTCATCACTTTTTATCAGCGATAGAATGCAATTTCTATATCAAAATTGAGGAAATAAAGTTTTTGAAATATTAATGTCGTCTTGTAAATTTTTAAGATTTTGCAAAATATTGAAATCCATCCACCATTCTCAAAGCACCTAAAAAAATGCACACAAAATTAAAAATACATGTAAATTTATAGTTCAAATAGTACTAGGCTTAATTTTATTATGGAAACCAACCCTTTTGTCCGACCAACCATGCCCAAAAATGTTAAATTATAGATGTCTAACTTCTATTGTGTCCATAATTTTGTTTCAATAATTAGAAGAAGATAAATTATGCCCACTTCAGCCTCTATATTTATGATAGATACTAACTATTCTAACTAAATTAATCTAATTTAATCCAAGTTAAAATATATATATATATATATATATAATTTAAATACAAAGTAAAACTTTGAAGGTCAAGGTGTAAAATATTAATGCAAATTGCATAAAACTAAAATATGATCATATTTATAGCAATGAAAGTGTGTGATCAATCAACACATGATAACAATGAGTATGTACCCATATTCATATGAAATGGAAATAACAAGGAACAACACGAAGAAAAAAGGATAGTTCCACAATCCTGATACATTCCATAATCCAAAAGCATAGTGCCACAATTAAATAGTAAAAATCCCCGTACAATCTCTTACTATCTTTAAAATGATATAAATTATAATGTGGGACTCGCAAAGCATAGCTTTAATTCTATAAAGTTATAAATATGTTTATAATGAATCCGATGTCTTCTATTTATATAAGGAATTCACCATTGATTTACCTTGGGTGAGAAATTTATACTTTTAATAAAAGCAATAATTTAGGGCTTCTTAAGAAAAATAATGCACCTACAAAATTTATATGCCTCCAAATACAATTCTAAATGGATTTGAAATGTTTTAATATGGTTAGTGACACTACTATAAAACAAAAAGTTTTTTTTTAGATATTTACCTTGGAATCTATGTTCACTTTCCCCTCCTTTTAATCTAATAAGAAATTCAGTCTTGAAAGGTGAGTGATTGGATCCTATTGGAAGAATGATTTTCTCTTATTGTACTAATCACACTTATATATGATATCACATATTTGGACATGACTTTGAAGAAGTAGCTCCCTAGAGGCCTTAATCACTTAATTATTTAGTTTTTAAAGTATTATGAGTGTCAAAAGATCAGAATTAGTTTCTTTTTATAGGAAAAAGAGACAACTCTTTCATGCAATAACTTGAGAGGCAATGGTTCTACAACATATAAAATATATTTTAACAACTACAACATAAATAATGCCTTGATCACAAGCTTCTAAGAAGGGCAATACATTCTAGAAGAGAGAAATTTTTTGAAATTTGAACCAAAGGCCATCAAATATACATAGGTGGGCATGTTTGTAATGTTTCAAATAATATAAAGTAATAGTAAAATGGATACCAAGAAAAAATACAATGATCCCACCATCCTATGTGAGTTATGAATAGTGCATGTTTCAAAACCTTATTAGACCATTTAAGAAAAGCAATCTACCAAAATACTAATCATTTTAACTTGCACTAACATTAGGAATGGTAAAAACCATTATCATAAATATATTATATCCATGTAGTTAATGAATTATACATATTTGGAGGGCCATTTTCCCATGTGAAGACAATTTTCTAGAACAAGGGTAGAGTTAAGGTAATATTTTCCAAAAAATATGTTTCATATTTCAAAAGTTGTATCTTTGTGAAGGGTTGCTTGATTTAGATGATTATCGGATTAGTTTGTATGGAATTTATAGATATTTAAAATTAGTTGTAATATTAAGTAGTCCAATTAATTTTTAGAGGGATATGCCCTCATGAAGTCAACCATCCAAAATAAGGGTAGTGACAATTTTTCAAGTCATGGAAAAAAATTGTAGATATTATTCAGCTAGGATTTGAATGATAAGAGGAGCAAAAAAGGGATATAATATCAACAATGTAGTGTATTCATCTAGGTGTAAAATATTTTCAGCTAAGTTTCATTTATTACTTTCTTATCTTTGATTTTTTGCATGTATATTACTATAGGTTTATATTTAAATAATCTAATCACTATATGATATATAGACAAATTTTAGTAGACATTAAATTATATTTTATTCAAATATAATCATTTACAAGTAGATACTTATACTCATACATATTAGTATATGTTAGGCAGGTTCTCACAGAGTAGCAATCCTTGTTCCCCGAAGATAAGGTAATCATTGGTAACTTTAATGGGTCTTGGATAGGGGCTTTGGCTCTATCAAAATGGATTTATAGGAGATAGAAGTATCTAGAAGTTAGTCTATACTTTATTCCAAAAGGTTTATTTCTAGCTATTTTCTACTCTAAAGAGGAAAGATATAGAATCCTGAAAGGGGATCTTTGGTTTATGAGAAGAGTAAGACTCTTCCCTACCCATTAATATGAAGGATTTGCACCCAAAAATATAAATTTATCTCTAGTACCAACCTAAGTTAGGATGCATAGGTCTCCCATTTAATTCTAGGAAATATAAATATTCAAGGCAATAAGAAACACTCTCAAATAATTCCTCGATATTTCAAAAACTATAAAAGATAGAGTCTTGGGCATTTATACTCAAATATTGGTCATGATTGATATCAATAAACCTTTACCTTAATCAATAATTCTTAACTATGGGATTAATTTATGGATCCAAACCATGTATTATGAGTATATATTTTACATGTTGGATATGTCATGAGGTGGGACATATTGAGAGATCATGCCCTAAGAAGATTCGAACATAAACATATGTAGAAAACCATAAGAGAAACTTACAAATGGATATGGATGAGGATGGTTTTCAACTCTCCAAAACATAGTTCTAGATAGATGAAATTAAGTAAACAATGAATATTAGTAAGGATATCAAAAGAAACATTAATTCTTTTACGATTTCATCCTATGAATAAAATGATAAGAGTTATAACATTATAGACCATGTGAGGAGTTAAGTGGTATAACCATACCTTACAAGGCTTATGTATGTAGTATAGGAAAAGGAATAAATAATTCTCCTTCAAATACTTATCTAGATTTGATATAGAGATAACCAAAAGATCACTTTGTTTAGAGAAAAAATTCAAGTTTAAGAAAAGAAGTTTCAAGGGTAAAAATTATCCTATATATAATCTGTCATTGTGAAGAAAAATCGTATGGTAGAATAAACATATCTCATGGTGAAATATTCCTACCAAAGGAAAAATCCTTCAAGTATCAATAGGGTTTCAATCCCTTCTAAAACCAAAAGGTCATAAACCTACAAAAACTATGCTGATTTAAAAAATAATGGAAGCCATAAGAAGATACTTAGAAAAAAGAATATAAGAAATAAAAATATTATTAAAAGGAAAATAAATCCATAAAAAATCCTCAAAATTAAAGAAGATAGAGAAGCCATTGAATATTATTTTAGTGCTACAAGAAGATTGTAGAAGAAATAGGTGCACTTGAAAGTGTTATAATATTGTCTAAAGAGTCTTAGAAAGGAAAAACCAAAAACTTACAAATGATTAAAATTGAACTATAAATTGAATTTAAAAAAGTTCCTTTCAATAAAAAGAGTAGAAAATACATCATGAAAAGACAAATTGCTGATTTTGGGCCTCAAAGCAATCTATGAAGGCTCAAAAAAGTAGTAAACTAGTAATAAACTAGTTTAAAGTACTCATTCCAAAGGAACGTGTGCATAGATGAAATTATTCTAAAGTACTCATTCCTATGGAAATTATAGAAGAAATAATATTTAAAGTAGATGAATGCGTCAACTCATATGTGAAAAAATAACATGTTATAGTCAAAAGAGTACCTCATTTGTTCTAAAGACATCAAGTGATTTAGTTCGTTATCCCACATATGTTGAAGTGAGGCTTATCAAAACCTATAACATATTTATCTCCATTTGTTATTATAGGAGAAAAAAAAAAGAAATATAACTTTTGAAGCATTTAAATATATTAGAGAAAATTCCATAAAACAAGGAAGTCCCCACAATTTAATATTTTTTCCCAAGACAATAAAACTTGAATTTTGAAGCATCAATAAAAATTTTATGTATAGGCATTTATATACTTATCAAAAAGTGTTTTTTGAGGCAAATCCAATAAAAGAAGAAAATTTGAATTTTGTAAAATTTTGCAATGGCTAGTTGAGAACCAAACTTTTGTTACCAAATTTCCATTTGTTAAGGGGAAATAATTATGCTACTTGGAATAATAAACTTAGGACATGAATTGAGTTTTAGGAAGTACATGAATTAATAGATGAGACCATTATCCATTTGGAAGAATAAAATCCAAATAACGTTTGAAAAGGAAGATAGAAAGACAAGACTAATAATCATGTATAGAGTAGTATATAAGGTCTAGTCATACATTTAATATTGAACCACAACTAATGAAGCATAGGAGAAGCTAAAAGTGGTAACTAAATCCAAGAATCAAAATTAGATTCTCTTCCTCAAGAGCTAGCTCCATTTTTAAATACGAAGAGTGGAGAAAAATTGAAATTATTCATGAGAAGAATATTTGAGTTGTGATCATTGTTGTAATCATTATGGACTTAGGTATTTGATCAAATCTTAGTTACTATTATTTTGAGATCTCTCCCATCAATGTCGTATTTTTATGACTACACTAAATATTACTTAGCAAGCATCAACCTTTGAAAAGGTAATAAACCTACTTGAAAAAGTATAGACCTCACATATTGTTGAAGAATAACAATAATTACTACTTATAAACCAAAGAGGGAAGCATCCATTAAGAAGAGGCATGAGATCTCCACAACACTTCAAACAAGTAGATAATTTTTGAAGATATTAGAATAAAAGAAATAATTCTCAGAGGTACTTTCCACATGCAAAAGATGTTTGTGAAAGAAATAGACACACCATGAGGGAATGTTGTCATAATACATTAAAACTGGATCCCCTTCATGAGACATGAACCAACAATAATATAGTTCATATTCATAAAATCAAAATAAATTTTGGAAAAAGGAATAGTAAAATAATGTAGCTAAAGAAAATTAAGTTAAAGAAAAAGAATTAAAAGAAGAATAAAAATAACATGTGTTTTTTGCACAAGCAAAACCAAATCATCTTGATCAAGTTTGTAACAATGAGGAAGCAACCAAACATATCATAAGTCAAAAAATTTAAGGCATACAACTAGAGCCATCAAGGTCTAGAATATCACTCCAATCCAAAGGATAACAAAGATGAAAATATGAAAAAATACAAGCAACTAAGATTAAATATGTATATCCTAAAGAAATTGAAGTAAAGGCATCAAAGGAAGTAAGGATGTCAAGAAAAAAATTATATAAAGAAGCTTAGAACAAAGCAAGAAAAAAGAAAATAAAATATCATAAAATCAATCTTGTTAAAATATTTAAGACAATAAGAAAAAACACAAGGAACTAAAGACTACATAATATCACACACTTCAACCAAAATAAAAATAATTGAAGACTATTGAGATGATGTTGCACCAACAAAGAGATAAATACAATAAATTTTAAAATACATGTTCTAAAATTATAGAAAATAAACTACGAACAACATAAATGCCTTGAGGAATAAAAGACTTGAAATGTTTTAAGAAAGTAAATCTAGGAAGGAAATAAGCACTTCAACTTTTACAACTACAGCCTGTAGAACAAGTAAGTTACTATTATCAACATTATTAATGGGATAAGGACTTGAATCCAAGTACTAAGGATAAATATTGGTATTATAAATCATTGAATAAAGTATTTTTTAATAAATGTACTTGGAGTGCATGATTAGTGGAACTTGACACTCCTAAAGTATGAAAGTAGAAATTCTACATTAATAGGGGGATTTATCTCTCAAATTCCAACATTACCCTAGATATTATTGTTTGGTCATAAGCACAATAAATATTAACTATGATGTAATAAATGGGATATGATAGGAGTTATTAAAAAATAGACCATGTGAGAAGTCAAGCGGTATTATCATCCCTCACAAGGTGTATGTATTTAGTATAGGAAAAGGCAGTTACATTTTTGTTTGAAGGATTTTTATGCCTAAAATAGTCATCCTATGTACTCAAATGCCCTTATTTCCATAATATAATTATCGATTCATTTATTTCTATAAAAAAATACATATCAGATCTTAGGTGATATGTTACAATAGGATAAGAATATTACTAATAAACTGCCTACTCAATATGAACCTAATTAGGGATGAACATTTTTGTTGAACCTAAGGAATGTGCCTCATTATAAATTTTTAACACTCTCTAAGTACCATGCACCATTCATAAGTAGGAAAGTGGTAGAGAAAACATAGTGTTAGAGGTTAATACCCCCATGATTAACATGTAAATACTAGAAACTAAGTAGGATGAGTCAAAATATTCCTTAGTAGAGACAAGAAATGATATATCTAATGAAAATGAAAGTTGTGAAAGAATATTGAGGAACATAATAATAATACCTACCATTGATACTAGAAAGAAAAAAGAGGAAAACCTTCAAATTATCAAGTGAAATCTAGTAAAGTAAGAGCAAACATAGAAAAAGAAATATAATAAAAGCTGGTTGAACTTCTCATTACCAAATAACAAAATTATATTGGTAATTTATAGGAGGGGTCAACAACCCCTAATGAGACATGAATATATAAATGGTGCTAATAACCCTAAAAGTAGAGGTGTATCAAAGAACTCCATTTAAGTGATAAGCTTAATATTATTTGTATCCAAGAAACTAAAATAATAAAGGATGTTTCTAAAACAATGGGCAATATGTGAATAGGATGCTATGGATTTTTGAGTGGCAAGGGAAATTATCACATGTTGAAATCCAATTAGCACATCTTATGAAACCATCCATAAAACTAGGCATTAGATACCCTCATTAGTCACCTATTACTTTATAGATACGCATTTCATCCTCATCAATATTTATGGACCTACAACTCAGTTAGGAATAAAATAAGTATGGATTGGTGATGAAGCCTTTGCAAGAAGTAAATACTAAGAAACCATATTCATGATCATAGGAGATTTTAATACCATAACCAAGCTAGTTAAAAATTTAGGAAAATTAGGAAAATAACATAAAGTATGAGAGGGGTCTAAGGGCTTGGTTCAATGGTCAAAAATGCTTCTATAGGAGTGCAGAGACTAGGGTTTCAATCCCTCGGGCCCCATAGTACCAGTGGGCATGTTGCATAAATGTAGCTGGCTACGTAAAAGGTTTACTCGATGCAATTGGAGGTTATAGTGGTGACAAGAAGTGAGATTCGAACGAGGTGTAGAAAATTGTAACAAGTTACCGATTCCTCTAGTATAATAAAAAATATAAAGTATAATATACTTCTCAACATTCATTCAAAATAATAGTCTATAGGAGGTTGAGTTTGAAGGATATTTGTACATGGACCAACTATGGTATAGTTCTAAACATGATAACAAAAAATGGATAGATGCATACTCTTAGATCATTTGCTTGATGAAGGAACTTGTAAAATTAATACCTTGACAAGGATTGGTTAAAATCACTATCTAATAAGTGTTAAAATGGTGGTAAGTGAATTTAAAAATATCATATTTAAAATATGGGAATATGTGAAAACACCATCCTCAATTTTTTGATATGATAGTGGAAATATGGAATTCTTCAAAAATTGATGGGCTATTTACACTTCTAAAACAAATTAAATCAATGACATTTGGATTAAAAGAATAGAATAAGAACACTTTTTGAAATATTTTTGTGAAGAAGAACAAAAAGAGAAACTTTCAAATTTTCATAATGATGAGTACAATAATCCAAGATCAAAGGAAAGAGAGCTAGTGAATATCATAATATCATAAGTCATGAAGAGAAATTTGGAGATTAAAATTAATATAGTCTTGGTTAAGATAAGGAGATAGAATCATAATTTTTTCATAAGGTGACAATAGGATAGAGATCAACATCTAGAATTAAATCGATAGAAGGGGTTTGGATTGAAAACTAGAGTTAAATTGGAAAGGAGGCAAGACTTTTTTATGATGATATTATAATACTAGAGGAGATTAAAGTTCTTAATTATAATCAACTGCAACAAGTACCTTAAGGTATAAAAAATTATGGTAATAGCAAACTGATGGAGCATATTGCTCTAGAAGAGATTCATTCACCTATTTTCTCTTTTGAAAAGGATAAATCCCAAGGTCTGGATGGACTCTTTGCAACATTCTATAAACATATATTTTTCTTGGAGGGAGTGGAATAGTCTAATTGTAAAATAATATGTACCTTATAAAATAAATGTAATATATCTTACCCTAATTCCAAAAAATAATTATGCTAAATTGTTTGATTCATTTAGGCCAATAAATCTATGTAATATGGCATATAAGATAATCTCCAGAGTGATGGAAAATAGGTTAACACTATTAGACAAAATTGTTTTAGAATATCTAGGAGGATTTTGTTAAAGGGAGACATATTTTGGACATGATCATAGTATCTCATAAAGTAATGTATTCAAAAGCTTTTATAAAAGAGAGAAATGATAGAGTTCAATGGGATTTTCTTTTTATAGTATTATAAAAGTTTGGATTTGTAATGAAATGGGTAAGACACATTAAAAATTATCTCTATAGTATGATATTAAGTGCTAGTAAATGGGCTAGTGATAATTTTTTTTAAATCCAAGAGGGGTCTTAGAAATGGATATCCTTTATCATCATATTTGTTCATTATCATGGTAGTGGTATTGGGAAGGAACCTAAAGAATATATATAAATATAGGC
This sequence comes from Wollemia nobilis, assembly GCA_028583015.1. NCBI lineage: Eukaryota > Viridiplantae > Streptophyta > Pinopsida > Araucariales > Araucariaceae > Wollemia > Wollemia nobilis. The sequence goes on from JAQPPZ010000802.1 coordinate 232,655, forward strand.
TAATAATTGGATATAAGACTAGTAATAACATCTACAACATCACCCATCAATAGTTTGTAGATTATACAACTCTTTTTGGAAGGGAAGGGAAACATAAGGCCAACAATTTGAATAATTTTTTAAAGGAATATAAAAGTGTCTTTAGGTAGAAATTCAATAGGAAAAAATCCAAAATTTATTTTCTAAACACTCTAGCTAGAATAAAAGTAGGGATGTGTAGGGTACTTCAAATGGAGGAGGCAAAAATACCAACAACATATCTAGGGATAACCTTATTTGAGAGGAGAATAAGGATATAATTGTGGAATCCACTTATAAGTAAAGTTTAGAATAAAGTATGGGTAAGGAAAGGTAGATGATTTTCATTCACAAGAAGAGTGTAGCTAATTAAATAAATATTATAGGTCATTCCAATATTTAGTATGTGTAGAGGGAAAAAATTACCCTACCATGTATGATTCTATGTTGGATATGTTGGGAGTTGAGGTGACCATGGAGGTGTGTTATATTCTCTACACGCAGAGGCTTAGGGATTGAGGGTTCACCAGGAATAGTTTAAGGATTTGATGTAAGTCTGATATGGATATGTTCGATGTGTATATTAAAAATACTTATGTTTTGCATTTCTAAATTCTAAGCTATGGAAATGACATAACAATGCAAGACAACTAAAGATGCAAGAAGACAAGAAACTAACCATAAAATGATTCTTGATTTTTGATGATGACTAAAACTAAACTTGCAATAAGACAGATCTTTTCTCTTTTGAGCAAGGGTTCTAGAGAATGCACAATCAAAATTAATCCTAGGATGAAAACTATATGCTTTTACTCTTTCAAATTCCTAGAAATAAAGGATCATGTTGTTTCTTTTTATTTTATGGTAAAAATTTGAAATGAAAAGAACAAATACACTCACCAAACAACCTAAGAATCCACTAGGGAACATTATTATGGTTGATCATAGATCTAACTTATGTCTATAATATCCAAATAGATTCAAACTTGTAAAATAATTCACAAAGCCCTAGAAAATTTGATCAGTGTTTGGGGGCCTACTTAGGCTACTACATGACTAGGCTTGGAGGTGCAGTAGTCAAGCCCTCTTGGTTTTTTTAGCCAATCAATAAAAATGAAATGATATTTGACCTTTGGAATAAGAAAAATCAAAATTAAATGGACATGCAACAATGAAATTAAATGAAACAAAATGCAGGTGATAGAAAGTTAAAATGAAAGCAACAAACTAGGGTTTTTGGAAGAAAATGTTTAGCCCTAAGCCCTAGTTGACAAAATTCATGCCTTGTAATTATGGGACATAATTATAGCTTGCAAAATTTACATCTTGTATGAGTAGGGCATAAATTTGATTTAAATACATTTTTTGGGTCCCAAAACACCAAAAAATGCAATGCAAAATAGCAAAAAATAGAGCTAATGACTAATAATGCAAGTAAAGAACTTGGTTAGCTAATGGAGGAAGCAATAATAAATAAGAATATGAAGTAAGCACTCCATAATGGTAGAATTATCCAACCACAAATACTCCTCCACTTGATCCCCAAGGGTAGCTGACACCACATCAAGAAAACAACAAAAACAACAAATCGTAGTAGAGGAGCACTTGTTAGTGAACAATGAGTGAGTTAAGAGCTAGGATTCTCCCAAAAATTTATTGGAAAAAGATATAATTGAATACTGAAATTATAAGATATTTTAAGGGATAAAAGGATGGGAAAATGAAAGTTCACTGTGGGCAAGGGCTGACATAAAAACGGGCTAACGAGGGGTGGGGTTTTTGAGAGAAAAATCCCTAGAATACCAAATTCATGTCTAGTAATTATAGGGTGTGAATTTGGAAAGCTAGATTTGTGCCTTGTATTTATCAAGTACAAATTTAGTAAATCTAGGGAAAAAAAGACAAAGGAAGAGGTGAAATAGGCCCCAATTTTGCACTTAGGAAGCTTGGGTAGATTCCTAAGGATCTAAGGAAATATTGAGTCATTTTTATGGGTCAACTTTCCATGTCTACAATATGTCCTTGTATATTATGCCAAAGTTAATACAAATATTTTTAATCTATATTATGTGGTTATTTTTATGGTCAAGATTACATGATAAAAGTAAATTTCCTTTGGTGAAACAGAGAAAGGTGTGTAATGATAAAACTAGGGAAGGTCTTGGTTTAAGTTTGTAAACTTGGATCTAAGGGAAAAAGTAGTTAGGATAGTGTACAAAGAGACTCAAATACAATGGCCAAGAATTCCTCTAAGTATATTGAGCCCAATAACACAAGATTAATCTTTACTATATTCTCTACTAGATGGTTATGCACCATGGAATGGTTGAAAAAAATCAATTGATTTAGTGATTACATATCTAAGATGGGTGGTGGGAACTAGAGAAAAAATTCTATTTCGATGGATACTTAGTGTAGTAAAATACCACTCAATCTAAATCTAATTTTGAAACCATGTATGATATTACTTCAAGATAAATATGGCGATTGGATTTCAAACATTTTATGCAAGGATCAAGAAGGAAGATAAAATGGAAATATGTATTTTCACAAGTATACTAGAGATTGTTGCTATGAGGTAATTGAGAAGAAATATAACAATGATTAATTGGAGGGAAGCAAAGGATAAGTTGATTTGGGAGTTAAATTTCTTAGGATAATACATAGCAAGAAGCATATATAATGTAAAGCACACACAAAATAGGAATACCATAAGAATATGGAGAGATATTTGGGATAGCTCGAGCATTCCAAAAATCAAAATTTTTGTATGTTTAGTAGGTCATGGGAAAATTTTATCTCAAGATAACCTAATGAAGGGTTTTTCATGGCCCATCATAATGTGCTCTATGTAAAAAGGAGGAGGAGAGTATAGACCATATCTTGGGACACCGCTCAATAGTTTGGGAACTATGGCAATGGATTCTTAATATATTTTGTAAATGCATGGTTCTGAATGGTAGAATTGAAGAATTATTAAATTAATGGCATAGTAGTTTTAAACATGATACACTATAGATAATCTAGGATACGTGAAAAGATATAATGATTTAGACTATATTCCTAGAAATCAATAAAAGAATATTTAAATGAAAGGAAAGTAGTTTACAGGTAATCAAAAATAATATTTTTCTAGCCATAGAGGAGTCTAAACCAACCCTATCAACTCAATCAATCTCTAATCTTGAATCATAGAGGTTTGATAGAAAATAATAGGGTTGAGATCTCCTCACATTATGATTTTAATAGTGGATTTAAGACAAAAGATAAGCTAAATCTTGGGTAAATTTAGAAGGATTACAAGTATATAGAGAAATAAAATGGAACAATGTATGCATGGAAGGTAATTTTCTAGTAGTAATAAATACAATTTTGATGAAAGGAAAGGTTCCATGGAACATACAAGAGATCATTATGGAAATACAAGACATTGATACAAAGTTGGAAAAATTAGGTTTACATATACATTAAGGGAAGGGAAAAAATATGTAGATAGGCTACCCAATAGAGGGGTTTTAATAGAGGATCATAAAGTTAAATTCTCATTTCCATGGTTAGAGGATGTAGTAAGTTTAGAAAAAGTTGACAAGAAAAAACTAAAAGGAGAAAACTCAAAATAATGTTCTAGATGATTATAAAATGTTCTAGGGGAACCATTTACAGATTATCACATTGGAGAAAAGTATAGTCCAAATATGGTAAAGCAAACTATGATTTTGTGAAGAAAGAAGAATTTTTATATGTTGAAGTAGAATATGATATCAAACAGACTTCATGGAGTTGTTGATTGTTGTTTAAATTATGAGACAAAGTATGGATTGGAACTTTCAACTTTTTAAGACTACTAAACTATTTATTAAAATAATACCATTATGATTTGTTAAAATACCATTATAATATGGTTGCACTTATGCTCGAGGAAGGAAACTAACAATTTATAGATAGTAAAGTAGACTATGATAAGGTAAAGTTTTAGAAATATTACTCTACTAAGATGTGTGTAGACAATAGACATGGAGTTCTGGTAATAAGAAGGTTAATATTTATATCTTGGAATTGTTTATAACATCTTCTAATACCATGATATGCTTCTCCAACTCCTTAGTGATTGTGTGGTTATTTAGTATTTTTCCCCTTACAACATTAATGTTGTTGGTACTTTGGATGGTCATCTTATATCCATTTAGGATACCGATATTCCATAAATATCTCTTCTTGGTGATCATCCTATTCAAATCACATGCCATATAAAAGAAAATTATACTAAATGATTCTTGGTGGATAATGGATCTAGCCTTATCGATATCTTATAATTTGGACTTTATCAATTGCCTTGGCCTAACATAGTTTAACTTATAGTAGACAAAACTGATTGTGCATGCATCTGATTATGGGGAATGTGGAGCTTATGATAATTTTTTTTTACCTTTCAAAGTTGGTCCCCATGTGCTTTATACCTTGATCTATGTTGTTCCTTTTCAAACATCCTATTATGAAAAACATAGATTCATGCCATGTGAGTCATACCTTCCACTGATCATCAGTATCTCAAATATGAATATTAAGGTAAAATAGTATATATCCATGCTAATTATGAACCTTTTTCTTATTATTCAATGGCTTAAATTTGTGAAACCTTTCATCCTTCCTTGCATCTCTTACCTTTAACCATAGCTCGAGTTGCAACTTTAGAACCATCCTTGCTAGATCATCCTATTGTGTCTAGCCATTATTCTTCATCTCTATCTCCTCCTATCCCAACCTTGTGTCTTACCTTACGACCCTATTCACATACCATCATTACTATGGTCCATCCACTACTAAGTGTTCCATCATACAAATTAGAAGTTTTTGTTTTGTGTGTGGTAGCACATATAATGTAGAGCACATAAATGAAAAAATAATTTTTTACCTGAGACAATTTGCATCATGTTACTTATCCCTTGATTACCTTGTCCCTAAGAAAATTACTTTTAATATGGGGTATCTCAAGAAGGGCCTCGATCAACATGAAAAATACATTGAAGAACCTTTAGAAGCTAACACATAGTCTAGTCATCATGGGATTGGCTACATTTCTAATAATACCAAGCCTTTACCTTTCCTTTTGTCCTCTAGCCCTGACATTGATGACGATCCTCCTTCACCATACCATTCCCTTTATGATTCTCAATGGTATGAGGTAGATGATAAATAACTTTAGTCTCTACTTTGACCTTATATCCTCTACCTTTGTTATCTTGTTGGAATATATTAAACCACTCTAGTTGCTTCCATATTTGTTACTAGTCTAGGCTTGTCTAACATGGAATTTTACCCTTTTGATTCATTTTTTGAGATCATGTATAGATGATTTCAACTTTGTGATGACTAAAACTTTTGTTTTGCAAACACCTAAATCTCTTTTTGTTAATCCCATAGACCTTGAGGACTTAGGAGTTCTTCCTACCTCTACTCAACTTAAAGATGTGTCTCATCTTCTCATTGATGATATTGTGGATGTTAATATAGGTATTGATACAATCTAAAAAATCTTAAATTAGGAACTACCCTAACCATTCATGAATACCTAGAATATATATCTCTAGAAGTTTTGTAATATATTTGCATGAAATTATGTTGATATGCCTAGATTAGATCCATCCTTGGTCAGTCATAATTTAGTTGTCCATCCAGAATCCAAATCCATAGCAAAAACTTTATAAAATGTACTCTAAGTTCACTCTCCTTGTCAAGGACAAGATGTAGAAGCATGTAGATGTTAAATTTATCAAATCCATTGATTATTTTGATCGGATCTCTAGATATTGTACCTATTATTAAGAAATAAGGTCCTATACACATATGCACTAACTTATAATAAATTAATGTAGCCTATCCAAAGGATTATTTTCCTTTACCTAATATTGATGTGATAGTATATTTTACTATTGGTTGTGTAATGTTGATCCTTATGGTGGATTCTCTAGATATAATTAGATAAGGATTGCTCTCAAGGACTAGGCTAAATCTACCTTCACTGCTCCTTGGGGCACTTTCAATTGGAAAGCCATACCTTTTGGTCTTAAAAATGTTGGTGCCACATACCAACGGATCATGCTATATATCTTTCATTATATGATTCATGACATAATTTATTATTATGTTGACAAACTTCTTGGCTAATTAGTTAATCATGAATATCATCCTTGTGATCTTTGGAACATATTTGAATTCCATATAGCTTACAATGTTTGCTTCAATCCATAAAAGTATATTTTTAGTATCAATTTAGGTAAATTATTGGGATTCATTATCTATTTTTGAGGCATTGAGATTGATCTATCTAAGATTAAGGTAATTACTGACATACCTACCCCTAATACTATAACTTAGTTGCATAGATTTCAAATTAAAATATATGCCCTTAGGTTATTTATTGCCAATATTTCTAACAAGTGTCATCCACTCTCCAAATTTATATGAAATAATTTTAAATAGGAAATGTCAAGTGGTGTTTTAAGCTTTAAAAAATTACCTTCTATACTTGAATCTCTCAAAAAATTATTATTATACATGTCTACTTTTTATCATTCAATAGGTGCTATGATGACTCAACATGATGATAAATGGAATGAGCATTCCATAAATTACATTATCCACACCTTAGTCATTTACAAAACCCATTATAATTCTATAGAATTGCCTTAGTATTGTCTTTGCTATACCAAAGCTTTGGCATTACATGCTTAGTTAGAAAACTTATGTTTTTCTAACATAGATCCCTTGTGATACTTAATGTCCAAAGTACACTTGTCTAGATGAATTACTAAATAGGTCTTGTATATTAACAATTTTGACTGATAATTTATTAATACAAAATCCATAAAGGGCCAAGTATTTACAAACTTATTAGCTACCTCTCGTTTAGAATATGCTCATCCCCTAATTGTAAACTTTTTGGATACATTTGTTTTCTCTATTGGGGCGGATGCACTTAATACTTGGAAGTTTTTTTTGGTCTCCCTTATTGTGCTAAAAGTGTATGTATTGGCATCATTTTAAAAAACCCATAGCAACAAATCATCCCTTTTCCATTTAAGCTTTAGTTTTCCTATGCTAATAACAGTAGTGAATGTGAAGCCCTCATTTTGGATATCCATATTTCCCTTTCCTTAAAGATAAAAATTCTATTTATATTTACTAATTTCTAGCTAGTTCTTAATTGGGCCAATGACATATATTAGACCAAGGATGAAAAAAATCCTTATAAGGACATTGTTAATCAGCTCTTATCTTTCTTTGATTAGGTCACCATTGAGGTTGTACCTAATTATAGCAATCAATATGTAGATGTTATGGCTACTATAGTATTTTTATTACCATTATAACTTAGGATGAAAATATATACACTAATTCTACTAATATCACTCCCTTGATGTCCTTTTAGCCAAATATTCTACCCTTAAAGATATGTGGTACACACACTTTCTGCATTTCTTTAGGATGGTTCTATTCTTGAGGATCTTGATTGTCATGAATGTAGAATAATCCATTAACGAGCATGCCATTATGCTATCTTCAATAAAATTTTACACTATCACTCCTTTGATAGTATCTTGCTTTGTTGTTTAGCCTCTAGTGAAGCCAAAGTGGCTATCTAGGATATTCATGATGGCTCCTATGGTGGATATTTTAGTGGTATTTTCATTGTATATAACCTTCTATAGATGGGTTATTAATGGCCTAGTATGGAGAAGGATTCTTGTGATTATATTAATAAGTGTGAAAAATGTCAAAAGCATGGCCATTTAGTCCATGCCTCTACCCAAGATCTATAATGTATTATTTATCCTTTACCCTTTTCTATGTGGGATCTCAATATTGTTGATAAAAAATCCTTCATTAGATGGTCATAAGTTTATTATTACTGCTACTAAATATTTCACTAAGTGGGTTATATCCATGCCTTTATCCTTTATTACCAATGTATAGTTGTCTAAATTTCTCTTGAACTAGATCCTTTGCCACTACAAAATTCCCTTTATGATCCTATTTGATAGTGTCACTCCTTTTAAGAATAAATATCATAAAATATTTTGTGCTAAATATAATATATAGCACAAATGCTCCATGTCCTATTAGTAACAAGGTAATGGTCAAGCAAAAGTGTCCAAACAAAACCCTAATAAATATAATCAAGAAGTTTGTTAATAAGAATGGATGTGATTGTCATATCCAGTTCTATCCTATATTTTTGGCCTATCGCATTAGTGTTCATACACTAATTTGTGCAACCCCTTATGCTTTGGTATATAGTTCTAAAGTATTTTTTCCATTTGATCTAGAAGTCCCATCCCTTAGGTTTTTCTAAAATATTATTTTATCAATGACAAATACCATGATGGCCTTCTTGCCTAGTTAGAATTGTCTGATGAACATCATGTCAATGCTTTAGAACACCTTAGGGTTTATCACAATAAAATTTGATGGTATTATCACAAGAGGGTATGAACCTACTCCTTTGTAGTGGGAGACCTTGTCCCTAAAGAAAAAAAAAAAAAATACTCATACCAAATATGACCTTAAAGGTAATTTGTTTTTTTTGGTAGATAAGATACTATAGCATTAATACCGAATTTTACAAGTTGACCCAAAACCTTTTACAAAAATCAGCCCAGTGTTGTTGATGAACGTATCCTTACTAAGGATCCTATATATGTAAAATCTACATGCCACCAAATCCATTACATCCGGTAAGGCACATAGCCTGTTATCAAAAAGAAACTTCCCATACAACATTTTGTGTATACCCCAAGAAAACACACATGCATCATAATTACAAAAAAGAAACAGACACGGATCCCTTCCTTGATACAATGGAGAAACAAAAAGCTATAGACACACATAGCAGAGTACTGAAAAAAACTCCCATAAGCTCTATATTGACGGTTACTCTTAATAATTATTTGGTAATTTCTTTCTTTCATATATGACATGCTTTGGTACCACATACTATCTTGGCCAATCAGCATTGGAGAAGTGAACTTGCTAGCTAGATTTATGGCGGTGGCTATCTGGTGGTCCACGTGGTTTTGGTTTGAAGTCTTCTATTGTCATTTCTTTCCTTCCCTATGATTATCAACCACCCTCAAATTACTAAGATGACTAGGAGCCATGTTATCTGACATGTGACTATCCCCATTAGTCTTTGTGGTATTTCCAAGCAGCATCCACGAAGACTCGACATCTCAGATAATTTTTATTGTGAATCCAATTCAAAAAAGAGATGGGAATACTCCTAGCCTTCAAACTTACAGTGCCTTCCCTATTGGTAAATTCAACTATCATTCTTGGCATTCTTATTGAATAAGCTCATCCACTTCACTCGAGACATCGTGCTCCCATTTGAAAAGTTCATCACCATCGACACCCAAATTGGCCGACTTATCAGCAATTTTGTTAGCTTCTCGAAATACATGTTGGGATTTTTGTCCTGTCTTCCCTAGAAAAGGATCCCATCCTCTTCAAAAATTGTTTTAATCCTCCAAGGAGGTGTTTTCCAATTATTGAGGAGATTTATAACATGCATAGAGTCTCCTTCTATGATAAAATTACCTTCTAAGTCTTGAGTCATTTGAAGACCTCTCCACATAGCTCTAGCTTCAACTTCATTGTTCGTCCTTGTTCCCAAATATTCAGAAAACTCAAGCATCATATTCCCATTATGATCTCGAACAATGCCACCAACGCCTGCTCTACTAGGATTGTCCTTAGCTGCTCCATCAAAATTAAGCTTAAACCAACCCGTAGGAGGTGGAGACCACTTAACATTGGCTCTGGGGTTGACTACCCTAGGCACAGACTCATCTAACAAGGTTAAGCTTAAATATTGAGCAATCATGGTCTCCTGTAGATGAGGTTTACAACTATCAAAAGGGATAAGGTTCACATTCTCATTGGCAAAGGATAGGATCTTGGCAATGATAGTTTGATGATCATGGATAGACTCATTAAAGACTCTATGGTTCCTTTCTAACCACACCGGCCAAAGATAGTGATTGAGACAAATTTTCCACATGTATCTAAGTCTTTGGCTTGAAAATGGGCAAGGCCACTGGATGAACAAATCAAGTACGATGGCTGGTTTAACCCATGAAATATTGAAGGCCCGAAAAACCCCACTTAGGATAGTCAAGGAAAAAGGGCACTTAAGGAAAATGTGATAAATGGTCTCCCAATTAGCCCCTGCACGGATAACAACGATTAGTGATAAAAATACCTTTACATATCATATTATCAATGGTTAGAATTCTTCCTTGGATAACCAACCATGAAAAGACTATAATTTTTGGAATTAAAATTTTTATCCAAACTAAGTCCTTTTGGAGGACAAAATCCTCTTGGTCCCTTTGTCATAACTGCAACCATTGGATTGTTGAGCAAGGTGCAGCCATAGGATTGTCATTGTTGTCAACACAATCAGTTAGATCATTTGATTCAGGGGACAGGAAGTTCAGATGCTTATAATCTATTCAGATACAACAAATAGGAAGTTCAGAGATCTCTCAGAATATGTACAGTGTTTTTCCAAAAATATCTAAGTGGCCCTTATGCAAAAAATCAAAGAAAAAGACAAGTAAGAAAAGTTTCGTGATATCGCGACATACTTAGAAAACAAGAAAACTGTCGCAATATCGTGACATATTGGAGGAGAGAGAAAGTGCAAAGAAAAATTTTCCGATTTCACAACATATTGGAGGAGAGAGAGAAAATGCGAGGGAAAAATGTCGCAATATCGCGACATATTGGAAGAGAGAGAAGCAGAGAGGTAAAAGTGTCACGATTTCGCGACATGTTGAAAGAGAAGAAGGCAAGTTGAAAAACTATCACAATTTCGTGACATGTTCGAAGGCAGGCGCAAGCAGTGGAAAATTGTCACGATTTCACGACATGTCATGTTTTTGCTAGTGCTTGTAGAGAAGAGTGTACAAAAGCGAAAGATGTCGCGATTTCATGACATGTCATGTTTTCGCTAGTGCTTGCAGAGAAGAGTGTACGGAAGCGAAAGGTGTCATGATTTTGTGACATGTCATGTTTTCTCTAGTGCAAGCAGAGAAGAGTGCAAGGAAGCGAAAGTGTCACGATTTCACAATAGGTTGAAGAGAAAGCATACGGATGCAGAAAGTGTCATGATTTTGCGACAGGTTGAAGAGAAAGCATACGGATGCAAAAAGTGTCACGATTTCACGATAGGTTGAAGAGAAAGTGTATGGATGCAGAAAGTGTCATGATTTTATGACAGGTAGAAAATAAAGCATGCGGATGCAGAAAGTGTCGTGATTTCATGACAGATTGAAATAGCAGCGTACGGTTGTAGAAAGTGTCACGATTTCGCAATAGAAACAAAAAGCAGGACTTCAACAGGAGAAGTGTCATGATTTCATGACAAAAGCAACGAAGTAAAGTACAGAAGTAGAAGTGTCACGATTTCATGACAAAAGTAGAAAGGAATTCCATGAAGCGAGAAGTGTCGCGATATCGTGACAACAACAAAATTGATGTTGACGAAGGCAAAAGTGTTGCGATATCGCGACAAAAGCAAAGTTGAAGTCGACAAAGGCAGAAGTGCCACGATATCGCGAAAAATGCCAAAATAAAGTGTACGAAGGCAAAAGTGTCATGATATCGTGACATGTTGTGGTTTCATGGCAAACAGGAACAAAAGAAGCTACAAAGTCAGATAAGTTGAAGTCGACGAAGACCGATGATAGCCGATTGAAATTAGGGTTTACAACTGACGAAAGCTAGGGTTTACAGTCGACAAAATTAGGATTTTACAGCCGACTAAGATTAGGGTTTTCATCATGAAAACTTTATTATAAAAGGAGGGTTGTTTGAAGATTTGATGTATCGATCAAAGTGTGTGATTCTTGCCCGAAGTGCGTAGAGTGAGCAAGTCATGTCGAATTGAGCTAAGTGCGAAGTGAAAGCACATTGAGAGCAAAGAGCGAAAAGGGCAGAGACGATCGATTGGTTGTAATGATACAAAGTGTGCAAAATATGTGTGCAAAGAAAGCAAAGAAAGTAGAGTGCGCAAAAGGTGAAGTCGATCACTAGTTTCGGCTGTAACAGAACAACAGATGCGAGTGTCTTGCAAATAGTAAGTTGTAGACCAGTCAGGGTCTTGTGAATGCAAAGGTATTTTTTGTAACACTTATAGATTCAGAATTGTAGTCCAAGTTGCTACTTGGCATATGGAGTTGGTGCTCCTTTTTGTTGGTGCAGAAAAATCAGGGGTTGGTGCTCCTTCTAGTTGGTGCTGGTAAATCAAGGGTTGGTGCTCCTTTCTGTTGGTGCAGATAAATCAAGGGTTGGTGCTTCTTCCAGTAGGTGCTGGTAAATTTATTGCTTTGCTAAGGCTGGATTTGGATGGGAGTCCAAGCAGTCAATTTTTTGAGGAGTAGCCACATTAGTGAACCTCGTTAAAATCTTGTGTTGTGTGATGTTCTCTTGTTATAATTGATGTATATGTTTTAAAGTTTGCATTACTCTAGCATTAAGAATTATAGATTTAAGATTTTAATAAGTCACACTGATTCACCCCCCCTCTCAGTGTCGTTGTAAGTTTAACAATTGGTATCAGAGCTAGGTTCCTGTTCAAGCTCAATCAGCTAGGGTGATCTTGGATTTATCACAATGGCAGGCAGTGAAGGTTTCTCATCAAACAGAGCACCAGTGTTTGACGGATCTAATTACACATACTGGAAATTCAGGATGCAGGTATATCTCTGCACTTTAGGATACAACATCTGGGATTCATTACATAGTGGATACACAGATCCCATCACTGCTCCAAAAGAGGCTGAAGAAAAGAAACTGTATGAGAATAACTCAAAAGAAAAGAATGCTATCATGAGTGGATTAGTAGACAGTGAACTAGAAAAAATCATAAGCTGTAAAATGGCAAAAGAAATCTAGGACAAACTAAAGAGAATTCATGAAGGAGACCATAATATCAAGGAAGCCAAACTACAAATACATCAAGTTCAGTTCGAAGCATTAAGGATGAATGACAATGAGAACATAGAGGGATACATGCTGAGGGTTAATGAAGTCACAAATGCGATGAGAGGTCTTGGCGATGATGTAAGTGACTCTTCTATCATGAAAAAGGTATTAAGATCTCATCCTCACATATTTGATTCTAAATTCTCAACGATAGAAGAAGCAAAAAATCTAAATTTATTTAGTATGGATGAGTTGCATGGTTCTTTAACTGCTTATGAGATGAGAATAGGAAGAGCTAAACCCACAGACAGAGAAGTAAAGCCATTAAAAATAAAAATGCAAAACAAGATCCTGAGGAAGAAGAGACTTCAGATGAAGAAGAAGCAAACTTCGTTAGAAAACTAAAAAAAGGAAAAGGAAAATACAAAGGAAAGCTGCCTTTTAAATGTTTCAACTATGGAGGTGTCGGGCATTTTGTGACTAAATGTCCTCTGAATGAAAAGAACAAAAATGATGAAGGATCGCACCAAGAGAGAAGTGATTGGAAGAAGAAAACAAACTTCAAAAAAGGCAACTTCAAAAAGAAAAGTTTCATTTCAAGGAATGCCAGTTCATCTGAAGACAGCTCTAGTGAGGATTCTGAAGAAGAAATAGGTGAAGCTCTTTTCATGGCATTTGAAGAAGAAAAATCAGAAAAAGCAGGAGTAAACTGTGAGGTATGTGGTAAAAAATCTGAGGCTGAAGTTGATCTAGAAGGTGAGTTGACCTCTGCTCTTGAAGAATGGAAAATAAAGAAGAAAATGAATAAGAAACTTTCAAAAAAGGCTTGAGGATGCAAACGACATCATAACTAGTTTGAAAGTATAGATAGAAGAATACAAGAAGATAACCGAAGAGCTTGAAATTTAGATTACCATGAAAATAGATGTCTGCTGCAAACTAGAAGAAGAGAATGTTGGTTTATGGATGCAGTTAGTAGAGTTGGAGCATAAAATTAGCTGTTATCACAAACACGAGGAAAGTTCTATGAAACTGGATAAGATTTTAAATGACCAAAGACCTGTAGGCATAAAATTTGGTCTGGGCTTCATCGAAGGAGAATCTTCAAATAGCTCTAAGGGCAGAAAGGTAAAACCAATAAAGAATGAAGATAAGAAACAAGTTGATAAAGGTAAAACGATTCATGCAAAAAAAGATGATAATGCCAGACACGAAAAGAATGTTGATAATGATGGATTCACCAAGGTCATGCATCAAAGAAAGAGAATATTCATGGCCCCTACAACAACATGGTACAGACCATCACCCAGGTTCAATTATCCTTTCTCTGGTTTCTATTTTAAATGCAATGGCTATGGTCATAAGATTGCAGACTGCAATTATAATGTAGGACCGAGAAAATTCATAAGTAGAAATGCTTTCTCACCTCTGATGAATTATGCAGTAGAATGCTTTAACTGTCATAATTTTGGACACATTGCAAGAAACTGTAGAAGTGCATTTACTTCAAATCATTTTCAAGAAAGAAAATTTCAATCAAATAGGATGAAACAGAATAGAAAACTTCCTAAAAAACATGCACGAGATACTAAAAAAGGAAAATCAAAACTAGAGCCCAATACGGTAGTCAAAATAGAATGGAAACAGAAAGAGCAACTTAAAGAATCCCTGATAGTGAAAACAACTTTCAAAGCATAGAATAAATATGTACCATGGATACTTGACAGTGGATGCTCAATTCATATGACAGGTGATAAACAAAAATTTGAAAAGTTTCAGAAATATGAAGGTGGCTCTACAAAGTTTGGGAATAATGATGGAGCTTAGATAGTAGGGAAAGGCTCAGTTAAGATTATTAACGAAAAAATAAAGTCTGAAGAAGTCTTGTTCGTGGATGGTCTAAAAAATAACTTATTAAGTGTGAGTCAGATCTGTGACAAAGGACATGAAGTTGTTTTTAATAAGCAGGGCTATGAAGTTAGAAAAAAAAATAATGGAAAATTGATAGCAACTGGGTCAAGGACTGCTGGCAACCTGTACACACTTTCAAAGAATTCAGAGGGAGCCTGTTTCATTGGTCAGGAAGAACAAAATTGGTTGTGGCACAAAAGACTCGGTCATATCAGTTTTGATAATTTGGTGAAAATTAGCTCAAAAGGGGTTGTTAGAGATATTCCCACCATCAGCAAACCTTCAAATAGCATTTGTGCTTCATGTCAGAAGGGGAAGCAGACTAGAGTCACATTCAAAACAAAAGAGTACAATACAAGCAAACCATTGGAACTAATACATACTGATTTGTGTGGACCCATGAGAATGCAAAGCATAAATGGTGACAAATACTTTATGATGTGTATTGATGACTACTCTAGAATGACATGGGTATACTTATTGAAGTAGAAAACATAAGCCTTTGAAATGTTCAAGTATTTCAAAAACCATGTTGAGAATGAAACAGGAAAGAGGATCAAAAATTTAAGATCAGATAGAGGAGGATAATTCATTTCAGATGAGTTTATAGAGTACTGTGATAAATATGGCATTAGGAGATAGTTTTCAGCAGCCAGGACACCTCAACAAAATGGTGTGGTAGAAAGAAAGAAACAGGACGATGACAGGAAATGGCCCGGACTATGTTGATCGAGAGCAAGAGAGAGATAAATTTTGGAAAGAATTAGTCTATACTATTGTGTACATTCAAAATAGGTACATGCTGAGAACACATGAAAACAAAACTCCTTATGAATTGTGGCTTTGCAGAAAGGCAATAGCAAAACATCTCAGAGTTTTTGGCTGTAAGTGTTACATCAAAAGAACTGAAGATAATCTTGGTAAATTTGAATATAGAGCAAATGAAGGTATTTTTGTTGGCTATTCACCATCAAGCAAAGCCTACAAATGCTACAACAAAAGGCTAAATAAAATTTTGGACAATGGCGTGTTACATTTGATGAAGGTAGGGAACGCAGTAGTTAGCAATGAAGAAAACTACCCAATTTATGAAGAAGTTAGTGAAGGAGATGAGGAAGACAAAACTGAAAAGAATCAAAAGATTGTCTCAGGTGATTTAAGTTATGATTCAGAAGAGGAAGAAAATAAGAAATTTAAAATAGGCAACTGGCAGAAAAACCATCCTAGAGAGAAAATAATTGGAGACCCCACAGCTGGTGTGCAAACAAGAAGAAAAGTAGTAAGTAATTACTCTCTTTTATCCAAAGATTGAGCCCAAAAATATTGATGAAGCAAGCAAAGATGAAAGTTGGATGAAGGCAATAGATGAAGAATTAGATCAGATTGAGAAAAATAAAACTTGGGAGTTGGTACCTAGACCTACAAACAAGAATGTAATCGGTACTAAATAGATTTTTCAAAACAAATCGAATGAAGACACAGACGGTAATAAAAAATAAAGCAAGATTGGTATGTAAAGGTTATGCTCAAGTAGAAGGTATTGATTTTGAGGAAACTTTTGCACCAGAGCAAGACTTGAGGCAATTAGAATGTTTTTGGCCTTAGCAGTTTGCAAGAATTTCAAAGTTTATTATATGGATGTAAAATCAACATTTTTGAATGGGAAACTTGAAGAAGAGGTTTATATTGAGCAGCCAGATGGTTTTCAACTTGGTGATGATCCCAACTTGGTTTGCAAGTTGAAGAAAGCTTTATATGGATTAAAATAGGCACCCCGAGCATGGTATGCAAGGCTAGACAACTATCTCACTCATCAAGGGCTTAAGAAAGGTATGGTGGACAACAATTTGTATGTCAAAACAGAAAATGGGCATCTTATTGTTCTTGTTGTATACATAGATGATATCATATTTGGTAGCAGCAAAGATGAGTCATGTAAAGATTTAGCAAATAAGATGCAGAAAGAGTTTGAAATGTCTTTGATTGGTGAACTATCATATTTCCTCAGATTGCAAGTTAATCATACTGAGAATGGCATATTTATTTCTCAATTTAAATATGTGAAAGAGATGTTAAAAAGGTTCACAATGGAGGATTGTAAGCCAGTTAGCACTCCCATGATGATAGGCTGCAAGTTGAGCAAGGATGACAAATATCCATTTGTTGATCAAAACACATACAGATCTATGATTGGGAGCTTATTGTACCTGACAGCTACCAGACCAGATATTTTGTAGGCAGTTTGCATGGTCACTCGATTTTAGGCTAATCCCAAGGAGACTCACGTGACAGCAGTAAAGAGGATTATTCGGTACCTCAAGGGTACTATGGAGTATGGGTTATGGTATTCGAAAGGCAAGGACTTCACTCTCATTTCATATTCAAATGCAGATTGGGCAGGATGTGTCGATGACAAAAAGAGTACCAGTGGAGGTGCATTCTATCTTGGAGACAAAGTTGGTCACGTGGCACAAGTAAGAAACAAGAGTCGGTTTTCTTTATCAACAAGAGAGGCGAGAATATATCGCAGCAACAACATGTTGTACATAGATATTGTGGATGAAACAAACCCTGAAATATCTGGGTATCAACTTCAGTGAACCAATATCAGTTATGTGTGATAACACCAGTGCCATTAACATCTCCAAAAATTTGGTTATGCATTCACGCACAAAACACATTGCTATTTGGTATCACTTTTTGAAGGAGAAAGTTGCGAAAGGTGAGGTTAAGTTGGATTTTGTTCCAACTATAGAGCAGGTAGCAGATATTTTTACAAAACCTTTGCCCAAGGAAGCATTTGAGTATCTTCGTAATAAGTTGGGTGTGGTCCCGTTTCCTAAACATTGACTAGCTACAGGGATCACATTCTCAGGGGGAGCATTGAAGTATTTGTTTATCTTCTTGCTCATGTTCTTATTTATTACTAAGTGTAATAAAATTTTCCTGAGAATGTTGTGCATGGACTCAGGGGGAGTCTGCAGTAGCCCTTTGGTATTATTGTCAAAGGGGGAGAAGAGCTACAGGAAGATGCACATGTGTTGCCAACAATTCCAAAGGGGGAGATTGTTGAGCAAGGTGGAACCACATGATTGTCATTGTTGTCAACACAATCAGTTAGATAATTTTATTCAGGGGACAGGAAGTTCAGATGCTCAGAAGCTATTTAGATACAGCAAACAGGAAGTTCAGAGATCTCTCAGAATATGTACAGTGTTTTTCCAAAAATACCTAAGTGGCCCTTATGCAAAAAATCAAAGAAAAAGACAAGTAAGAAAAGTGTTGCGATATCGCGACATACTCAGAAAATAAGAAAACTATCGCGATATCATGACATATTGAAGGAGAGAGAAAGTGCAAAGAAAAATGTCGTGATTTCGTGACATATTTGAGGAGAGAGAAAATGCAGGGAAAAATGACACGATATCGCGACATATTGGAAGAGAGAGAAGTAGCAGGTAAAAGTGTCACGATTTCGCGACATGTTGAAAGAGAAGAAGGCAAGTTGAAAAACTGTCACGATTTTGTGACATGTTCGAAGCAGAGGCGCAAGCAGGGAAAAATATCGTGATTTCATGACATGTCATGTTTTTGCTAGTGCTTGCAGAGAAGAGCGTACGGAAGCGAAAGATGTCACGATTTTACGACATGTCATGTTTTCGCTAGTGCTTGCAGAGAAGAGTGTACGGAAGTGAAAGGTGTCATGATTTTGTGACATGTCATGTTTTCGCTAGTGCAAGCAAAGAAGAGTGCAAGGAAGCGAAAGTGTCACGATTTCACAAGAGTTGAAGAGAAAGCATACGGATGCGTAAAGTGTCACGATTTCGTGACAAAGTTGAAGAGAAAGCGCATCGGATGCATAAAGTGTCATGATTTCACGATAGGTTGAAGAGAAAGCGTATGGATGTAGAAAGTGTCATGATTTCAAGATAGGCAGAAAAGAAAGCATGTAGATGCAGAAAGTGTCACAATTTCACGACAGATTGAAATAGCAGCGTACGGTTGTAGAAAGTGTCGTGATTTCATGACAAAAATAGAAAGCAGGACTTCAACAGGAGAAGTGTCACGATTTCGTGAAAAAAGCAACAAAGAAAAGTATGAAAGTAGAAGTGTCATGATTTCACAACAAAAGTAGAAAGGAAGTCGACGAAGGGAGAAGTGTCGCAATATCACGACAATAGCAAAATTGATGTTGACGAAGGCAAAAGTGTCACGATATCGCGACAAAAGCAAAGTTGAAGTCGAATAAAGGCGGATGTCACGATATCGTGACAAAAGCCAAAATAAAGTGTACGGATGCAAAAGTGTCACGATATCATGAAATGTTGCGGTTTCATGCGACAGGAACAAAAAGAAGCCACAGAGTCAGATAATTTGAAGCCGACGAAGACCGATAATAATGACTAAAATTAGGTTTGCAACCGATTTAAAGCTAGGGTTTACAATCGATGAAAATTAGGGTTTTATAGTCGACTAAGATTAGGGTTTTCATCATGAAAACTTTATTATAAAAGGAGGGTTGTTTGAAGATTTGATGTACCGATCGAAGTGTGTGATTCTTGCCCGAAGTGCGCAAAGTGAGCGAGTCGTGTTGAATCGAGCTAAGTGCGAAGTGAAAGCGCACTGAGAGAAAAGAGAGAAAAGGGTAGAGATGATCGATTGGCTGTAACGGCACAGAGTGTGCAAAACATGTGTGTAGAGAAAGTAGAGAAAGTAGAGTGCACAAAAGGTAAATTCGATCATTGGTTTCGGCTACAGCAGAATAGCAGATGAGAGTGTCTTGCAAAGAGTAAGTTGTAGACCACGGTCGGGATCTTGTGAATGCAAAGGTATTTTTTGTAACACTTATAGATTCGGAATTGTACCAAGTTATCGCTTGGAATCTAGAGTTGGTGCTACTTTCTGACAGTGCGGACAAATCAGGGGTTGGTGCTCCTTCCAGTTGGTTGCCGGTAAATCGTGGGTTGGTTCTCGTTTCTCAGGTGCAGATAAATCGGGGTTGGTGCTCCTTCCAGTAGGTGCTGGTAAATTTATTGTAAAATTGATTGCTTTGCTAAGGCTAGATTTGGATGGGAGTCCAAGCAGTCAATTTTTTGAGGAGTAGCCACATTGGTGAACCTCGTTAAAATCTTGTGTTGTGTGATTCTCTCTTGTTATAATTGTTGTATCTGTTTTAAAGTTTGCATTACTCCAGCATTAAGAATTATAGATTTAAGATTTTAATAAGTCACACTAATTCACCCCCCCTCTCAGTGCCGTTGTAAGTTTAACATGGATTAGGGACATAGTTCTTACCTACCCTTGATGTCACTAAACTAAAAGAGCCCATGAACATAATGCATATCAAGAAATAATATGCTTAATATTTTTTTCTTACATTTGGTTGTACATGACCACTTGATCATCTTGAAGAACACAAGCTTATACTGAGAGGGGGGGGTGAACAATATAAGACCTTTTTCTATTTTTTTCCTTTATACTTCAAAATAGTAAAGCAATATACCCAAAGAAATATCAAAGCAATGCACAATATCATCCACAAAGTGACACCAATTTTAACATGGTTCACCCGCAATGACTCACACGTCCACAAAACTTTTCTCTAAAATTTATCTCAAACTTCTTTGAGAAACCTTCCCAATTACAATGTTTATGAGGCCTCGGACCAAAGGAGATAACTTCCCAAATCTAAATTTATGAGCCTCTACCCAAAGGAGATACCTTCCCCCAATCTAAATTTATGAGCCCTCGCCCAAAGGAGATACCTTCCCCTCGCTCCTCGGATATGATCCTTCGAAGATCAACCTGTCTCCTACCTTCTTGCCAACACGTGGAACACCTTTCCACTTGAAGACCTCCTATCCTCAATGCTTAGCCTAAGAGACCTTTGCCTTCTATGATCATGTCCACAACAGCTCAACAACCTATACCAAACACAGTCAATCGGTCTAGTATAAGTCTTCCTCTCATCTGCCGATCTGTCCAACTCTTGAACAAATCAATCCTCCGTCCACAAGACTTCTCAAAGACTTTCCAAATCTGTCCTTAGGTTCTTCTCAAAGAACCAATGCACCCTGTCCTCAAGTTCTCTCGATAGAACTAACAAACTCAGCTCACAAGTCCTCCTCGCTAGGACCTGTCCAAATCTGCTCACAAGTCCCCATCGAAACCTTGTCCAAAATACTCATAAGTCCCCAATGGAACCTGTCCAAAACCTGATCACAAGTCCCCAATGGAACCTGTCCAATACCGTCACAAGTCCCCAACGAAACCTATCCAAACCAGCTCACAAGTTCATCAAGAAAAACTTGCTTGGCATGAACCCACAAGAGAATTGTTAGAGACCCAATGTGATTCATCAACCTCATAGAAGCATAAAGAGAATTTTTAGAGACTCAATATGTTCTATACTTAACTCCCAATCTCAATCTCAAATCTCATAGCAGCATAAAGAGAATTGTTAGAGACTCAATATATTCTATACTTAACTTCCAATATCAAAAGAATAAGATAGATGAAGTATGCTTTTCTCAAGAACATGAAACACAACCCCACAATTGCCAAACATGCAATATCTCCTATAACAATGCTACTCATGTTCTTTTCACAACCAATATCTTTTCTCAACCAATTAGGGCTTTAACAACAATGCTTATAGACAAGGTTTAACCAACAACATTCAACTCAACATTAAACTTGAAGCATTCAACCAATCATCACAAGAAAATGAAACAAGTAGAAATCATTTTCCCTCCAAAGATATTTGAACAAAACAGCCACCACACAATATCACCAAATGCAAAGAATAACTTGCTCAAATCAACTCAATGGAGTAAGCCCAATATCATGAATCAAGTACAACATTTAACTTTATCAAACAATCTCTATGGAAGCAACTCAACCATCAAACTCAAAAAAGCCAACCAAGGGTTTCACCAACTCAATGCAAGTAGCTAGACTCACAAATGTAAACCCTAGTGCACAAAGCTTCCACTATCTCAAACCAGAAATTATGCATTCACCAAAACTCTCATCAAGGATAACAATGCATAAGTAGTCTTCAACAAACCAGAAAATAGGATTTACACCCAATCAATGAAAACCTAGTTGAAAACCTTTTCACTCCAACCTTATTTTAGAAAACATACACCAATCATACTCATAAGAAGAATGTGCCCATACCTTATTGGAGTAGAAGAAAATTGATCCTTAAAGTTGTCACAACACACAACCCTCAAACTTCCAACCAAGTTAGGTTAGAACTAAGATAAATGAGCATATATAAAAACTTTCCTTATACACCTTTTAGCTCCTCTTCTTTCAAAACAACCACCAAAGAAGCCAAAAACACAATATCCACAACTTACACCTTATATCTCCATTAGCATAGCAAAAGACTAATCTCAAAATACAACCAATGAAATATTCCCTTATTTATCCTGTCTTTTAAACAATGCTAAACAATGCCCAAAAATTATAACAAGAAATTACTCACACCTTAGACTTGCTGCCCTTGAAGAATCCAAAAATCACGGAATGGCTGCCCTTGAAGATTCCAAAAAATGTAGAATGGCTACCTGTGAGGAATCCGAAAAACGCGGCACAAAATTACGTTTTAACAAAAACGTGATGAAACCATGCACAGCTCCCTCCGCGGGAATCGAAACGCAAACCTTCGCCAACGCAAAGCCCAAACGTAGCCTACGCTGCCACTAGCCCACACGGATCTCATGAAGTCGAAGATAGACTTCCTCACACATCAACAAACGAACTTAACGATGTATTTTCAAAAACGTGTGCTCTCTTCTTCCGCAGCGTCAACAAAGCATCGATCGCAGACAACAAATAATGCATTTGAAATTCTCAAGAGGAGGATTAAACCTTAGGATTCTTCTCATCTTTATAGTCCAATCATGGACTTAGAACGCGTCGATGGCAACGAAAGGAAATTTTGAAATTAATTGAAATTGCTTTCTAACGGGTTTAAAAACCCTTAATTAATTTTTAATAAATTAAAAATAAAAAGGTTTAGAAACCTTTAAATATATTTTTAATAAATTAAAAATAATTTCTCCCTTAATTAATTAAATAATTAATCAATTAAAACCTTGAAGGGTTTAAATAATAATTAAATAAATAATAAGGAGAACCTCCATTGGTTTTAATAAAAACCATTTAACTTGGTTTTAATAAAAACCCTATCCAAAACCTTATCCTACGGAATCTCCTCCGGATCTATCTTAAGAAGATTCTCCTGGAATCTTTCACCTTTGAAGCCAACACATCCTCTTAACACTAATGCCATTTCCTTTTGACATCAATGACAACTTATAGACAAGGAGCTAGGATCTCAAACCCAAAATTGCCAACAATCTCCCCCTTGTCATTGGATGACAAACTATGCTTCTCAACAACAAAAACTCAACAAAAAAATAGCTCCCCCCTATCTTGAGGCTCTCCCCTTACTCAAATATCTCCCCTTTGTCATCAATGGCAAGGGTCACCTTGGGGGCTCCGGACTAAGAATGAGACTCTTAGCTTAGTCCCTCCCCCACCTCCTTTTGAGGTGTTTAATTCTAAGGTGGGAGTAAAACTCCCAATAGGCACTGATCATCATCAGTGTCTATAACTCTCCTTGCTGGGCCTTCTCTTGAACTCTTTGTCCATATTCTTGTTCCTATCACTAGTTCTTGTTCTTGTTCTCATCCCTTGTTCTTTCTCCATGCCTTGATCCTTGGACCGATCATGCCAACTGCTTCTATTCCTCGTATTCTATAATTTTAGCTCCTGGGGCAACTTCTAGCTATGTGACCTTCATTGTTGCACTTATAACAAGTAACAATGTTATTTCTCTCATGTAGACTCGATCTTTGAATCCACCGCTTCGACTAATCCTATGCTCGACCAAACCTGTTCTAGCCAAACCCGTTCCGACCAAACCTATTCTCGACCAAACCTGCTCCCTCGTTATTTGCCTTGCAATAAACTCGCCTTGTGTCCAAACTATTGACAA